>CAKOAT010931821.1:35938-59970 GCA_932364175.1 Eruca vesicaria subsp. sativa
TGTATGGGAAGCACAGACGCATTTCAGCTGAAGAATGGTAGGAAAACTTCCTGGTTTGATTGTCATCGAAGATTTCTTCCCATTAACCATCCGTACCGAAGGAATAAGAAATTGTTTCGGTCAAAGAGGGTTGTAAGGGACACCGCTCCACCCTATTTAACTGGAGAAGAAATCGAGAAAGATATTGATTACTATGGAGGACTAGACATAGTCACCATGGGGGGTAATTTGCACACTCTTGCAAATATGCCCGACGGTTACGGGACACAACATAATTGGCACAAAAAGAGTATATTTTGGGAACTTCCATATTGGAAAGATCTACTTCTGCGCCACAATCTTGATGTGATGAATATAGAGAAGAATTTCTTTGACAACATCATCAATACTTTGTTGAACGTCCCTGGGAAGACAAAAGATAACAAGAACTCAAGGTTGGATTTTCCTGCATTATGTTTTGGGGTTGAGCTGCATATTCAAAACGATGGGAAAATTCCAGTTCCCATTTTCAGATTGTCAGCACCAGCAAAAGCGGTGTTGTTCAAGTGGGTGGCATCTGATGTGAAGTTTTGAGATGGATATGTTTCAAATTTATCAAAATGTGTGGATCAGCATTGACAAAAGTTTTCAGGGATGAAGAGTCATGGTTGTCATGTGTTTATGCAACGACTTCTACCATTTGCATTTGCGAAGTTACTTCCAAAAGGTGTTCACAAAACACTTGCAGGTAACAAATAACATTAAAGTTATTAATTATTACTTTTTGGCCATGTACATTAGAAAGTTTCTTATGTTGGCTTGTACATTAATTATTTGTAGGCATTGGAGCTTTTTTCAGAGATCTTACACACGTACATTAACTGTAGATGTAATCAGACAACTTGATGAGAATATCCCGATCTTGATGTGCAATTTCGAAAAAATATTTCCTCCAACTTTTTTTAACGTCATGGAACATTATGGATGTATCCTTACGAGCGAGCCATGAAACATTTAAAAGGGAAAGCAAAAAATCTTGAAAGAGTGGAAGGTTCAATAATTTCTGGAAGTTTGAATGCGGAAACATCTCATTTCACGTCATACTACTTTGGATCACAAGCCCGGACACGGAAAAGAACAACGAGCAGGTATGATGATGGTGGTGTTGTGCCGACATATGTTGTTGAAGACGTTCCAGACATATTCTGTCAGGTTGGACGTCTAGGTGGAAAATTGAAAGAAGTTTGGTGGTCGAGTTCTGAAGACGCTCACAGTGCCCACACATATATACTCCTTAACTGCGAGGAGCTTGAGTATTTTGAAAAGTAAGTAGTATTCTTTATATGCCGTAGTGTTTTAATTACCACATATATACTAGGATATTTAATATCATCAATTTATTTTAAAACAATGATTTCGTTACCAAAGTCGAAGATGCTATACCAGGGATATCAACCAATGATATCAACAAAAGGAAAGATCAACACTTTCTGAAGTGGTTAAAAACGCAGGTAAATATATATATTTTTATGAAATTATATATATATATATATATATATATATATATATATATATATATATATATATATATGTTGATGATCGATCCTGCAGGTCGATTATGATGATCCATTTTATCCTCAGTAGTTACACTAATTGATACAAGGTCTGGTCGCGAAGGTCACCACAGCATCTATGTATTTCACACGTGGTTACACTTTTCACACTGATGAATATGGAAACCGGAGAGCAACAATGAACTATGGAGTATGTGTGAAAGGCGAAACAGATTTCTATGGAATCATATAAGAGATCATCGAAGTGGAGTTCCCCGGCATGAAGCTCAAATGCATACTCTTCAAATGTGACTGGTTCGACCCCACTGTCAATAGAGGTGTTCGGTATAGTAAGTTTGGTGTTGTTGACGTAAATGTTACACGGAGGTACAACAAATTTGAGCCCTACATATTGGCTTCTCAGGCAGACCAAGTATGTTTTATACCTTACCCAAGGATCAGACAATCTGGAAGTTCCTGGTTAGCCGCTACAAAAGTTACACCTCAGGGCCGAGTATTGAACGATGAACAACCGCCTTTACAAGAAAATGTCGTAAATGAAGTAGAAGTACATGAGCAACCTATTGATGATATCTTACTTGTTGATCCGCATAATCCAATATATGAAGAACTTCCAGATGATGCAATTTTGGACGAAGTCAACGAAGACGAATTTAAAGAAAATGATGAGGTGAAAATGTTTCTGAGGACGAGTGATCGAGTTTGATTATGTACTCTAACGTCAGTTGTATTTGATTCCGTTATGAAATACATTATGTTTGCATTATGAAATTATGATCTGCATAACCCGATATCTTAATTATGTTTGCATTAAGAAATTATTTTGGAGTTTCGTGATTTGATGGTTAGTGTTTGGGGGTTGGAGGTTTGTGCTTTGGGGTTTGGGTTTCGAATTGTGTTAAGCGACTACATTACGAATTCGGGATTTGATGGTTAGTGTTTGGGGTTTGGGGTTTGGGGGTTGGAGGTTTGTGGTTTAGGATTTGGGGTTTTGGGGTTTAGGTTTCGAATTGTGTTAAACGACTACATTACAACTAACTGATCATTCGAATCTAAATAGTGGTAACATTAGGACTAGGTTACGACTAATAGGTGTAACCTAGTCATAATGTTACGACCCTCATTGGTCGTAACTTTTAGATGGACACACCTTAGTCGTAATGTAGTCGTAATGTGTAATCGTAATGTAGTCGTAATATGTATCGGTCGTAACTTGGTCGTGATAGTACGACTAGTTTATGACTATTAGTCATAATTGAGTCGTGCAATTACGACTAATGTACGACCAAGCCCAAAACTTTATATATATAGGGACCTCGCGTAAGCAATTCAGTTGCTCATTCCCTTCTCTCTAACAACGACTCAACTTCTCTCTAGATGAGTTTTTTTTTTTAGTTTTAGGTGGTTAGTTAGGTAATTAGATTAGGTTTGGAATTAGTTTAGGATTGTAATTAGATATATTTGAATTGTTTAATTTAACCGGTCTATGTTTTTTATAAATTTCAGATATATATATATATATATATTGCTATGTCTGGTAGAAAGAGAATCTGGAACCTCGCGGCTAGAAACTCCTACGAGAGTACTTTTCTCGGTCAATCATTAAACGACCCCTGTTTCTACCTCGGCCGGCACATCATCCGCCGGCACGTCATCCGGCCATGACACGGTTCCAGAGACCCAACCGACCAGTACTCACCCGTCATATGTGCCTCCACAGGCCTACAACCCTAATGATCATCAGGATCAACCTCCGTATTATCCGCAGGTTGAGGATGATCCTATGGATTACTTTACTTATGTGCCGGATCCGCAGTATGTCCCTCCGCTTCCCCCTCCGCCTCCCCCACATGTCGCGGCCCCGCATCCCGCACCTGATCCGGCTCTTGCACCCGGTCTTCATCCAGATTTGATGGCCCGCCGAATGCACCATATGTGAGATATACGGTGGAAGATATTCTCCGGATGCCGGGACGAGAAGGTTTACGAATCGTCGATCCGGATTGACGCCCGACACGTTTTGGTAATTATTCTAAATTATTTAGTTAAAATTTAAATTTTAAAAATTTATTAATCATAAATATTGATATAAATATATAAAAATTTTCAAATTTTGTAGGTTTTTGACGGACAATGTTTTAGGACAGAGCGTTGGGGATATCACTCGGGCAAATTTTTGGCATGCCCATCCGAACTGGACTCTTACACCGGACCACGTTCGCATTATGTGGTTCAAGTGTTTCGCAGTTAGTTTTTCCATTTTTTTTTTTTAAATTAATTCATAGTATGTTAAATTATAACTAATGTTTTTATTCATAAATATTTTGTATCAAAAATGGAATTGGTCGATTGGTGTCAACGAGGAGGTCAAAGCTGGGTTCTACAAAAAGGCGATGCAGCGCCTCAAGAACATCGTTGGGAATTGGAAGGACGACTGGAAGCTAAAACGGGACGACGCAAAACCAACCTACCTCAGCAATGACGTTTGGAATGGTTTGGTGGCTTTTTAGATGAAGCCTGAGTCAAGGCAGAAGTCTACCAAGTACTATGTGGTCTGGATGACCAATGATGCTAAAGGTAACCCGCCAGTACCTCATACTTCCGGGCAGACCCCATATGCTGG
Organism: Eruca vesicaria subsp. sativa; assembly: GCA_932364175.1. Lineage (NCBI taxonomy): Eukaryota > Viridiplantae > Streptophyta > Magnoliopsida > Brassicales > Brassicaceae > Eruca > Eruca vesicaria. Next base: position 40,115 of record CAKOAT010931821.1, read on the forward strand.
GAGGGCACTTCAAATTGTAAGTGTTTGACCTTTCTTGATTTTATTATCATTTTTTAACGTAAAATTTTAATTAATTTTGTTTTATATAGGCTGCCAAAGAAGGAGCACCACCATCTCTCGACCGACTATACAAGATTACCCACCAGCGTTCTAATTCTTCAAGCAGAGAAGATCTACAACGAGGTAGAGGCTTGGATCGAAGAGATCCAGACACAGATGTCGCAACGAAATCCGGATGCTCCAACGGTCCAGCTTTCCATCATCGACCAAGACAAAGATTTTGAGCAGGTAAATTATTTTAATTTTTAGCTTTATTAACATTTTTAATTTTTTATTAAATTTACACATTTGTACTTAATTATATAAATATAATTAATTAGTAAATAATATTTGATCTAGACTATGAACGATGTCCCGAGGGCGAGGGCCGAACACGCAGCGAGAATAGAAGAAGATTCCTCTCTCCGGCGGGAATTAGCAGCTGCCAACAGAGTCATAGACGAGCATAAAGACAAGTTCAAGGCTATGGCGAATATGTTCGATCTTATAATGGAGAACTCGAACCCAAACCCGATGGTTGCTAATGCATGGCAAGCTCTACGTCCGAGCTTTAACCCCGACCCCACTCCGGAAGAGAAAGTGGATTTAGAGCGACGTGCGGAGGAGCACAGTTTCGAGTTCTTGCAGGAAATGAACCTCAACAACACACCTTCATAGTTTTTTTGGTTTTTTTGTATGAATACTTTATATATTATTTTAATCAATTATAATTTTATATCTATTTTTTAAATTTATTAATTTTAAAAATGTGTTCGAATTAAAAACCAAAAATTAAAAAAAAAAATCAAATTAAAAAAAATTGTATTATATAAAAATAAAATAAACATTGGTCGTAAATTAGTCTTTAATTTACGACAAATGGACAACTACTGTCGATGTTACTTAGTTGTACCATTACGACTAATTAACTACCAATATTTACGTTTGCTTTACGACTAATTATATTACGACTACGTTACGACTAATTTTGTCACCTCAACGTTACGACCAATATGTTAGTCGTAATATTACGACTAGGTTATGACTACAGCTCGTGGTTGTAATATTACGATTACGTTACCACTAATTGTGCATTACGACTAGCGAATAACGGCCAATAGGTTTTCGATGTTAAGTGGTCGTAAAAGGCATATTACGACCAATTAACAACCAATAGTGTAGTCGTTAAACACATGTTTTCTTGTAGTGACTCTTCTTTCGACATCCCCATGACGGAAGAAGAAGAAAATATCTTATGGGTCAAACAGAAGAAGCTGGCTGAAAAACAAACTGTGATCGCTCGCAGTAAACGCCAACAAAATCGGAAAACCACTGGACCCAATTCCAACATCAGTGATCTCCGCGACTACATAAGAAAAACAGCCGCGGAAATAAGGGTAGTGAAATCGCAAATTCACCACGCCACAAGCGCCGCGCCCGAAATCGATCGCTTACTAGACGAAGCTCGAAAAACACCCTTCATAACTTTTATCACCGGAACACTGGTGTCTGACCCGAGAAAGGTCAAGATGCCCACCTACAACGGCACCACCGATCCCAAGGCTCACTTGCAAGCCTTTCAGATTACGATGGGAAGAGCGAGACTCCAAAATAGCGAGAAAGATGTCGGGTATTTCCGCATCTTCGTCAAAAACCTAGAAGGAGCCACGCTCAAATGGTTCTCTTGCCTCAAGCGTAATTCCATCGGATGTTTCCACCAGCTTGATTCGGAATTTCTCAAGAAATATTCCTTGTTCATTAACAGAGAAACTTCCGACGATGACCTCTGGAGCATGGCGCAACAAGAAGACGAGCCTCACTGTGAGTTCATGAATAGATTCAAATTCTTCATGGAAAAAGTCAGCGGGATAAGCAATAAAGTGGCTATGGACGCGCTCAGGAAGGCACTCCGGTACAAGTCCAAGTTTAAGAAATGGATAACCCTCAAGAAGCCGCGTACGATCAAAAACGCTCTCCATAAAGCCATTGACTACATCACAATCAAAGAGGAGTTAAAATTCTTGTCACAACAACATAAGCCGACAAAGGCATCCTCGCGGAACGCGCCACCGGATCAGAAACCGAAGAAGAAGAACCCTCGTAACGACAAATTCGTCCATCATGAGGGGGAAGATCTTCAGAGTGCACACAACTACGCCATCAACTCCGGATCCAGTCAAGGGCGGACTTCGGGTAACACATGGACCAGGAATTTGAATTACGACGAGAATACTTTCTGTACACCAAACCCATGGCCACTCGACAGTCAACTGTAAAGTCCTCAGAGCAAGGTTGGCAGATAATTTTCTCGTGGGAGAACTCTCCGAAGTATCCAGCATGAAGGATTTGATCCGAGATTCGGACCGCCCTCCCAGAACGGATAAACCACCGCAGCCTGAAAACTCTCCTCGAGAAAATTAATCGGGCAAGAAACGCGGAAGGAGGCAGGGCGAAAAGGGGAAGGAGAGCAGTCGTCGCAAAGTTAACATGATCATCAAAGGATCACAATTCTACAGCGATGCAATCTCGTCTATCAAATCGTACCAGCGGAGGGCCAAGACAACTTCGAACTGGCCGACTCCGCCTCGCGATGTCCCAAAGAACACAATCACTTTCGAGGATGAATAAGCCGTGGGAATCGACCAACTACACGCCGATCCCCTCGTCATTGACCTAGTGATGGGAGACGTCGAAGTCGCTTGAATCCTCGTAGATACCGGGAGTATGATAAATGTAATATTCCGCGACACGCTCAAACGGATGTCGGTTTAACTCAGAGAAATCGAGCCGATGCCAAGACCTCGGACTGGCTTCTCAGGCGAAACATCAATGACTCTTGGGTTGATCAAATTGCATGTTACGACAAAAGAAATCACCAAGATCGTCAACTTCTTTGTTGTCAACTGTCCGGCTATCTACAACATGATTATGGGCACGCCTTGGATAAACGCCATGAAAACAGTCGTATCAACCTACTATCTCGGCATCAAATTCCCAACTCCTTTGGGAACCGCAGCGATTTGGGGTTGCCAGAAACAGTCGCAATCTTGTTTTCTGGCAGAAGATACACTAAGGTATATTGCAACCACATCAGGAAAACCTAAGTGGGCAAAGGTTTGCTCAGCACCCTTCAAGTCTTGTCCAATTGAAGATATCCTAAAATCGCCAGCTTAAGTTACGGTCGCGAAACAATAAGCTTCCAAGCCCAGCGCTTCTACCCATACGAAGGAAATAAACCCGGAAAAATAGGTTGATCCGGTCCCTAAGATAACCGACGCCGACACAGCGTCCAAGTAAGCACACTCGCAAAACACTATCAGAACTACGAGATGGTTTGATCCACGAAAAGGGTACGTAGGCAGCTCGCCTAAAGATGAGTTCAGCTATCCCCTCTCTAAAAGGGGGGGAGTGGGTGCGTATACGAGTAATCATATACTCCCATATTTCAAAACATTTGCTTTGTACTCGATATTTTTTGAAACATTTCAATAAAGTCAAAGTTAGAATATCGCAAACCTTACAATCGAATACGAACGGAGTATTTTTCAAACAAGTCCAAAAGCGGAACTTTACGAAAACACTTAGGCTCAAAAAATGAACTCAAAATTCGAATACTTTCTGAAATCAAAAATTTCCAAAAACAAACCAATCAACTCATCGTAACAATAAATTGGTCACGTCCAGAAGACCAAACCTCAATTCAAACATAAATCTCGCAACTAAACTGTCATACTCGAAAACAACATTTTCGGAAAGATAAAACGAGATATCGTTTAAAGTCTTTTAAGAAAATGTTCGCAGTCCATTTGCGACTTTAAAGTTACAAACGCTCGCCGACTAGCCTCGTTGAGCACGCTAGCCGTCTTAAACAAACGCACTAAGACCCATAGGTCCTCATACACTACTAGGATACATAGCGTGCTATAAAAGAAATCCAGAATTTTGGTCAGCAAGTCCAGACGACTTAAAAATTATCTCCGGTGAGATGCTCGATTCCGACCAGATGAGTCGTATAAGCCGAGAACCTATCGCGGACTCTAAAACGGTATGGAATTAGGTTTTAATCGCAACAGGCAAAACGAAAGCCGATTAGTCATCGCAAAAGCCTCAAAATCGAAATTAAACATAGGTCTTACCCTAAACCCATTACACTGGTCTCTAACGTCTCAAGGTATGATATGAGAATTGAAACGCATGTTTCTTCGCTCATATCTAAACGCTCACAGAATTTCAAATATTCCGGAACGAGTAAACGAACAGGACGATCTACAAAAAGAGTTAGGTACGAGATGACAACTCGTACTCTTCCCTCTACACTCAACAAAATAAACGCAATCATACTAAAAAATATTCCATTAAAACGTAGTTCGTACAAAGCCATATACCGGCAGGGATTCGAAGCCACTAACGGCCAGTCCCGATAGAAATGCAACGGCCAGACAGGCCCACACAAAATCAAATCTAAACAGCCGCACTGGCTATAAATACAAGGGGACACGTCCCACTAAATACTGACATTTATCTCAGGAAGCGCAATCAAAGTTTCCAGACAACGACACTCCGAACGCGCTCACCGGGAAGTTCACCTCCTCATCCTCCCCAGGAACCTCTCAGTCAAAACCTCCTCCGTATCGGGAGAGACCGGGGTGGGATCCCAGAACCCCCATAGCCTCCCCTCGATTGGAGAGATTAACGACTCAGCATGGGCGTAATCCTTCATACCGCCCTCCATGGTCGCCATCTCGTCCTTGAAATCAAAGTCACCCAGCTGCGTCTTCCACAAGGTACCAACCGAACTACAGCACTCGCGAAAATCGCCCACCAAGGAATAAGCCTCGCTAAGATTGCCAAGCTCGGCCTCGGACTCAGATGCTCCTTGGCACATCACAGCAACGACCTCTCTCCGACCTCTTCTCTCCCCTCGACGGATGGCCCTAGCATGATCCCTGGCAAGCTTCGACTCTCTCTCCAAGGCCTCGTTCTGCATACGAGCGAGATCCTTTTCTGCTTTCTCCGCCTTGAAGCGGTAGACCATCGCCTCCCTGTTACTTGCCTCAAGGGCCGAGCTAAGTCGTTTAAAGTCCTCCAGAAGAGATAGTCCATATTCGTAGATGTGCTCTGTAGTTGAAACAAGGTAGGGTTGGTAGGCGTATATGATAAGGCCCAAACTTGCATTGCATGTGGACACTGAAAGATTGCATGTGTAACTGATTCTTCTGGTTCCCCACATCGTGGACAGTGATTATCACATCTCATAGGTCTATAGTTCAAAGTACTTGTAACTGCCACATGACATGTTATTAATTGCCACATAAGATGGCACATCTTTTAGGGCGCCTTAACCTTCCAAGCATATGGTTCGAGTTTTGTGATACTAGGTTCACAAACTACATCTTCCTCCTTCTTCATCAATATATTATGTGCAACCCAATATCCAAATTTAAATGTGTATTGTCCATTTCTTGTGTTGCTCCAGCAATACGTGTCCTTGGGATGCGTTGAACTAATGGTTATACTCCTTATGAGTAGTATATTAGCATCGGCCCACATCCCAAAACCTTGTTTCTTGATTAATAAGGTCACTCACTCTCGTGTTCGGATGCAAATTTTGGACTCTTTAAAAGTTGTTATTAAGATACTTAAATTTTGGACCTAATGCTACTTAGATAATTATACAATCGGTCTACTTAAACTAAATCAATATTATCTAATAAAACTAAACCGATGTCATATTCCGACATTACACAAAACCTAAACCTATGGTTATCTACTATTGAAAGAACAATACAATACACGACTCTTCTTATAACATGTCTTAATCACTGACTCTAATTGGACATAAGGTTAGTATAGATAATTGTCTTTGCTTCTCTTCAAACTGCAACATAACAAAATATAATTAATACATATTTTGTTCATCTTTATATTTTGTTCATCTTTCATCATACTAAATTGTCATATATTATATAAATATAAATTACATATGTATATGACGTTACATAGACCAACACGTTTATATGATTGTCGAATACCATTATATTTTTACATGATAATATAATAATCTATTTTTAATATAATAATCTATTTTAAAAATGTTTTCATTGTAGATACTCAATTTATTTGTTACACTTAATATTATTTATACCACGATTTTAGTAAATGGGATATACCTATGCTAAAATTAAACTACTAACTAAAATTTTGTAAATCATCTTAACTAATTTATCTAAAATCTATACTATTAAAAGGAAATCATTTTAAAAGTTTAATGTAAGAAATTTTTCGACCTATCTAAAAATAAATAAATATCAATATCATTAAAACATGATCACTTCCTTTAATGAGATTTTTGTGCTTTCTAAAAATATCCTTAATATTGTGAACAAATATATTTTTTCATTAATGGCAATTTGGTTTTTCTATTTTGGGTCAAAAAACTATATACTAATGAGTTTTATTAATGTGACAAATTCACCTTATAATTATTAGCATGCTGGTCCTGCCTCATTCAACTCACAACAGAATGGATGAATCGATATTTGAAAAACTAAGTTGCGGGTGCGGGTGCAGGTCTAATAGATATTACGCGGGACAGATGCAGATTGTTCTAATTTCAATTGTGAGTATTCGGTAATCTGCAAAAATAAAAAAAAAATATTATTTTAAAAAAATTATTTTTCAAAAATATACTAAATTTCGTTAAAATAATTGCTTTTCTTAAAAAAACTAAAAATTTAATTAGAAATATACTATTTAGTATATTTTGTTAGAAAAAAATAAAAAATAATTATTTTTATTATCAATAATTATCCGCAGATTCCGCAGATTATCCACAAAATTAAGTGGGTGGATACGGATAAAATTTATTTTCATTGCGGATCAGGCGGGTCGGGCAGGGCGAGTTTGACCCGCTTCCCAACACCAAACGTAGTTAATTGATATTATTTTTCTAAAATAAAACTACACAATTACATATAATACATTTACATAGATATTAATGACAATAATAAATTAAAATCTACAATAATTTTAGAAAGTTATACTAGACAAGAACATTTTATATCATCAAAGCAAAATAAACTTGTCGATTAATCTGTAAATAAAACAATAAAAATGATACATGCGCTTTTTAAGCGCAAATCAAAAAATCTAATATAGTATTAATTTATAATCACTTTTAAAATTTACCAAACAAGGATACATGTTGTGACATTTTAAGTTGCGACATCTTTTTGGACATGTTAAAAATGTTGTGACTCAATCACGCCAAAAACAAAATAACTTAACACAAACCAAATCCAAATTTATAATTAATCGAACGGTTCATATATATCTCGAACCGAAAACCAAAACTACAACGGAATTGGAAACCAGACGAAAACTAAATGCCAATGCCTAAATATGTTAGTGAACAAACATATATGTTAATAAACTTATCAATAAATTATAATTTCACGTTTTAAAAGCGCGGATTGTATCCTAGTGTTATTTAAGTTTGTTGCACATATCCAAAATAAACATGTCATTAACTAAGCACCATCAATCGTTTATGTGGTTAAGTTTGTTACACATATCCACAATAAACATGTCATAAGCGCACTATCAATAGCTATACTTAATGCTTAGCGGTAACAAACAATTTAAATTATGCAATATCTTAGTTTAAACCGGTTTATATAATTTTCTATCATTCATATGTTTATCTAATAAGACGAAAACAAAAATTGATCAAAGCCCAAAAAAACTGATCATATATGTTTCCTCAGTTCAGTATATATGTATATTTCTAAAATTCCTAAAATATATGTTTAACCATATTACCATGTATTTCTATCTTTATTTTTGCCATTTATTAAACCAAAACTTAAAATTGTACACAAGATGAAAATTATAAAATATTTCTCAAAGATTATGTAATCCCACAACTTTGGCGTAAGTTACACACGTATTTCTTCGAAAAAAAACTGTTACAACTCTTTTGAACTTTGTCTCATGATTTATATTAATATATTATTTTTTATTTTGATATATTTACAAATATATAGGGCCATCTAAATGAGTTATATTGTACAAATCTAAAGTTTGTATATTATGCAAAACAATAAAACCTACTTTCAATTTATATATATTTAGGCTAAAATATCTATAACCTTATAACTAATAATCCAATTTTAAATTAAACATATTAGAATCATGTTAGATGTTTTGTGGAAGTAAATAGTCTATTTATATCACACACATAAATAATAACAAATATTTAAATATTTGTTTACGTTAAACTTTAAAAGTTGTTATAAATACAGACCAAATTAATATATAAATAACTAAATTAATTTAAATGTAAAGTATACATGTAAATAGTTAATTTTTAATACACAGTAATATTTATATGTGTTGTTTCACAGATATATTCATTTATATAATCATTATGAAATCTAATAAGATAAACATATAATAAAATGTTATGGTTTATAATAATAAATTAATGTACAACATGTAACTTATTCAATTTTTATGTTTAAAAAGATTTATAACCCTTTAGGTATATGATAAATATTAGTTGACAAAAAATATGATAATCATTAAACTAGTAACCACTAAACACTTAAATAATATTAATGTATATAGAAGTTAAATCACACACCCCTACAAGCTTTAGCAATTTAATATAATATCTTCCAATATCTTTATTCTTTTTGGAAATAAGAATGATTTTTTTTTAAATATATATAAAAAAAGTCATTTTGGCATCTTTTCAGTATTTCTTTCTCAAAATTATGTAATTTAAATTATTTTTTTTGACATCATTTAATTTAAATTCTTGATATCATAAAATATCACTAGAAACTAAAATTCAGTTATTTTGATATATAAACGAAAGTTAAAAAAAAAATTAATGTTAATAACAATTTACATTGATTAAGTTTTTAAAAAAATACAATTTAAAAAGCTTTTAAATAGATTATGTTAAAAACAAATAGAGCAATACTCTTTGATAGCTACTTTTAAGTTTTCATCCCAAAATCACGTTTAAGTTGAAAATCAGGCAATAGTCTTCATTAATAGGTTAAAATAAAACAATACCATCAAACATATTAATAGCAAAAAGAAAAGAAGCGAAAAAACTCATTATCGGTTTCTCTGGTTAATATCGATTATACCATTAATGAATAAAATATATAAATTAGCCAAAAATAAAAACGAATTTAATACTTATTTGATTAGATAAATGATTTAAATTAATATTAGTGATAAGAATCATCCATAATCTAAATATATATTTAAAAAAAAAATATAATTCCTATATATATTGTGTTGTTATCCGGAAAATATATTTTAATAAAAAATCAAAAACAGAAAACATATAAATAAATATTCATAAATTAACTTTTTAATTGTATATAACTGAAAAGAGAAAACTGAAAATTTTATAATACGTAATTATTTTCAAATTAAAAGAATATAATAATATAATATAATGATATATATTTGTGAAGTAATTTTTCACCTCTGAACTCACACGTTAAATTAAATTTATTTTTATATTTTATATAGTATAACATTAAACATAACTTAATCATAATAAAAAAAAAGATTATTCAAAAAAAAAAAAAAAATAATGTTGTTGACAAAATAAATTCAAATATATTGTATTATTATCCAAACGAATATTATTCTTTCTGTAAGATCAATTTTTAACTGTATATTTATTGATTCAATTTATCAAATTGAAATAGGAGTTTTTAAAGAATATAATAATATAATGATATATATTTGTGAAGTAATTTTTCACTTCTGGACTCACACGTTAAATTAAATTTATTTTTATATTTATATAGTATAACATAATCATAAATTAATCATAATAAAATAAAAGATTATTCAAAAATAAAAAAAATAATGTTGTTGACAAAATAAATTCAAATAAATTGTATTATTATCCAAACGAATATTATTCTTTCTGTAAGATCAATTTTTAAATGTATATTTATTGATTCAATTTATCAAATTGAAATATATTTTTTTATATTTTTTATCAATTAAGAAGAAATGAAATAGACTTTCAATTTTTTTCAAAGTTTTAAATGAAAAAAATAGATTTTCTTTTAATTGTGAATAATTTTATCATGTAAAAACGTTTAATGTTTTACGTCGAATTTTTTGGATGAAAATAATCATTTATTTTGATGATTTTTTAAGTTGTCTTAAAAATAATTAATCTCGCATGTGCGGGCAAAACACCTAGTTAATAGCAAAAAGGAAAGAAGCGAAAAAACTCATTATCGGTTTCTCTCTACATATATCTTCATATTTAAAAAGAAAATATTACACTGTAAGACACTTTCAAGTTATTTATAACACTCAGAGGCAGTTTGTTATACCAACACACTTTTTCTAACCGATCATTTTCTTCTCGTCACTCTTTAACTAAACAACTGAAAAACTAAACTATTATATTATGGGAAATTAACCTCCACCACATATTTTTCTCACTTCCCAAAACATTTTTTATTCTTTTTTCTCTTTCTTTGTTCTTATCTTCTTCTCTTTTCTTTTTATAGTTACAGAAAACTATTGATAAATTACTTTTTTGTAAATCTCAAATTTGAAGAGATAGAGATCCATGATTTTTTTTTTTTTAAAAAAAAGAGATTCATGGTTACAACATCATCGTACTGTCTACAAGCATTTCTTCTGTTGTAACAATACCACCTATGTCTCCATGAATCTTTGCCTCCTTCTCGTCGTCGCCTTCACCGCATCCATCTCGTCGTCTCTTTCTCATCGTCTCCTTCTTGTTCTCGTCGTCACTTATGTCTCGTCGCTTTCATCTCCTCCATCTCGCCGCCTTCCTTCGTTGCAAAAGCTCGATGAGCAACAATGGTCAGTTTTAATTTTATTGCACATCTGATCCCTACACATTTGAATATATTCATTTCTGACATATGTGTTTTTTGTTTGCAAATATATCTTTTCAAATTAATTTCACACTTTTTAATTCTACACACCATATTTTTCATAATTAAATTCAGTTATTTTTTTACATTTGTTCAGTCAATTCATACACATTTTTTTTTTGTTTTATCTTCACAGGAAGAATTCATGAGGATGGACAGTATGCAAGGAAGAAAGACTGAACACCCTTTTGTACATGTGGATATGTAAACCGATGTACAACCAGATCGCACACACCCTATTGTACAGAATATGTAAAACGATGTACACATATATATCACTAAAACATTGTACTTGTGGAAATTTTAAATGAGATTTACACTTTTACTAGTATATAATCTTCTCAACTCCGCAACAACCAAATTAAAATGAATCAGATCTCATCTATATATGATTTAAGTAATATATGACATGGTTCAAATATTATTCTTCGAAGTGTAATTGTAGCAATATATATTTATTCTTACCATGACATAACATTACTCATATGAATCTACAAATTTCAAGACGTGTATTTTGACTTAGAAGTGAGATAGCAGAAACATATGTACACATTACCATAATATCACGCTATCTAATTGGATAATTTTGCTAATTTCAAAATGTGTACAACCATATAATGTCCACGTGTACACACAAATTTTATCTCATGTACAAGGATTCGCTTGTATAATATTGTCCATATATGTAGCGATGCATAGACATCAACATATAAGATCAATTTTTGTTTTTGAGCAAGAATAACAAACGACATGTGTGTACACTTTGTGACATATACACATGTAGAAACTTGAACAAATTAGATGTGTAAGACAAATAGACAGGTTATTTTGTGTACACTTTATAATGTGTACACATGTACATCGACAATGGACCAATATATGTAAAGAAGTTATACACATATATGTGGATTGATGGTTACTTACTAAAATAATTCTAAAATACTTAATAAATAGATCATGTCAAAGTGAAAATGGTGTACATGACAATAGGTGTACATGATTTTGTATTGTGCCAAAAAAAAGAACATGATTTTGTATTTCATTAATATCTAATAATTTTTAGCTTTACTTTTAGTTCATTTAATATATTTTCAATGTATTTAAGAATTAATTATGTGTATATATTGCTCAATTTCAGTAACAGAGAGTTGTAGTTTCTAACTAGTTAATTTTAGCTTAATCAAAGAGACAATTGATTTTATACATGACCATAGGTGTACATATTATTTTGTGTGTTATGCTTACTGTAATGATTTTTAGTTTTTATTTTAGTCCATTTAATTTATTTTCTAATCCATTTAATTTTGTGTATATATTGCTCAAATTCATAAAATTAAAATTAAAGAAATATTGGAAAACGTTAAGGATCAAAAATGCACAACTAATAAGTTTTGGGTTAAAAAAAAATATACAAAACATTAAAGACCAAAAGTGCAAAAAGCTTAAAAGTGGCCATTGATATTCTCAAGCTTCTACAGTGTCGTGACGGTAAAAGAGATGAAGTAATCACACCGGAAATATTGTTGAAACGCAAGGGAAGAGATGACAAGATGAATCAATGTGTCGGAGGAGATGACAAAAAGACTACGACATATCTGAGATTCGGCGAAGTATTTGAAGATAAGAAATTTTTACACAGATCTGAGTTTCTGTTCAAGTGACGATTGTCTAACTTCTGCATCTTCATTTTCTTTAATCATTAAAACTATTGTAGCAGAGAGAAAAAAGTTCAAAACCATATATATCAACATTTTGTTCAGTCGGCGACCATTCAATTTCTTCATCTTCATCTTTTTAATCTTTAAAACAATTATAATAGAAAGAGAGAGAAAACTGTTTTATGCAACAAAGAAAGAAAAGAAAAATAGAATTAAAAAATGTAAGACCATTTAGTTTCAAGAATACACGTGGTCAGAAAATAGTTAGGATAGTTAGCTTGTAGTTTTAATAAAGTATCTTAGGAGCAATAAATGCTCTAGAGTGTAATAAAAAAACTTGAAACTGCCCTACAATGAAAATAACTCATTTAAAAATGATGATGATGACGGCAGAGACAACAGTGTAATCGTTGTGAATCTCACTGTCCACAGTCATCACACTCAAATTCAAAGCTTATACATGTAAGTTAGAGGTTTTTTATTGTAAATTGAGATTAAGGTTTCAGATCAAAATTTGAGGGTTTCGAATCAATGTTGAATTTTAACTTGTTTCTTTTGAAGAATCAGAAAAAGAGTGAAGAACTCTTAGCTACATTGCAACATAAACATCCAAAACTTAAAAAGAATATTTTCATATATTTTAATTTAGGGGAAAAAGTTGTTTACTGAGAAAGACGACGTCCTTGCAAAGTTCACGAGCAAAATTGTATCAAGTGCTGGAAATTCTTTTAAAGAAATGTTCAAAAAAAAAAAATTGTATCAAGTGAAACTCATCTTTGGTAACATCGTGACCTTACTATTTGGTAAGCAAGTTTGATTATGATTTCTTAATCAATAATTTGTTGATCTTTGGTAAACTCATGACCTTACTCGTTTTCCTTTCACATATTCAAGACAATGTTTTGCTGATACTTATTGTATACTATTCTATTTAACGAAATAGTTGAGTGATTGGTTGGACTGTAACAAATGTATTTAGTTTTGATTTATATCTTCAGCCATAAAAATCAACAACCATGTTTTATTTAATTTTTAATGCTAAAAAGAATATAAAATAATTGTAAGAGCCTATTTTCTAAAGCATCATTTATTTGCAGTAGGAAAAAAATAATATTGTAGGTATATAAATTTTTTCTCCTTTAACTTTAATAGCTACATTGGATACAACTAAATAAAAAAGAATCTACAGACTAAAATCTACTATAATATTTCTACAACTGTAGTTCAACCAATTATACACAGTCTAGTTTCTTCTTCCTTATTAGTTGAGGACCATATCGGATTTTCTATACTATTTACTTAATAAATATGATACACGCGCGCTTCAAAGAGAATATAGTGATGCTCAAAATCAAATTGTATCATCAGTTGGTTATCATTATTGCATAGCTATATTTTTTATTTTTTGTTCTCTTATAATATTCAACAAAAATTTTTCTTTTTTTCAACCAATTCACCCTAACATCAAACTTATACATTCGATGCTTTTAATCAAAAACTTATAAGTTTATACGAAATTTTTTAACTTAGTTTAAACATGTCCTAAGAACGCTAAATATCAAGGCGGATAGTCTGACACGTAGTGGCATGAAGCAATCTCGTCTTTGTTGATCACATGGATGCAGATTTTCCAATCTGGTTCACAGAGTTTTCATAGAGTCTGTGTTTTTTTTTTTACAACAAAAAACATAACTGTGTTTTTTGAAAAAGCTAATCAAAATCTAATTTTACTTATATTAATATAATTTATTTAAGGGAACATTGTTTAGGTGGCATGTGACCCTTCACGCTGCCCACCCTCTGATTACATAGTACTAGGATAAGACATGCACCTTGCACGGCATGAGTGTATATAATTAAAATATAAAATTTTGTATTGACAAATTTAAAATTTACATATGATTGTTTTTATATGTATTCCAAATTTTGGAATTTTTATATAATTATTTATACATGGGATCAGAAACAATTATAACTAGAGTTGTAGATCAAAACTTAGAATTTAATGGATCTGGTTCATATATTTTTTCATTTTCCAGTGTTCGAGTGATGAAAAATAAAAAGAGTGTCACATCACTTAATTGGTTAAGCATTATCAGTTCTCTAATGCTTTCTTAAGAAGTAGTTGGTAGAATATTTGAATTTGTCATATATAAAGTTTCAAAACTAATATAATATAATTTATCTATTTGTCTAAAAAAAAATAAGAAAATTATATTTTTAAAAATTAAGTAAATTTAAATTATAATTATGTTTAAAATAAAATTATTTATTCATATTATATGAGATATATATATATATATATATAGATAGATATTAACATAAACACCTATTAAAATAATTATTTATTCATATGATTTTATAATCATTGTAATTTATTATAGAAAAATTAGACCTTGATCACAAAAGTTTATGTGAGATTTTTACAGTTCTAGTATTTTATATTCGTTTTGAAAATTTCAAAATACAACATATATAAAAAATCTAAATTTTTATTATATGATTAGTGTAGTTGTGTAATTATTTTAATAATAAAAAAATTAACAAAGATGATATAAAGTATACAGATTGTTAAAAAATCTTTATTATGTAAAATCATTAATAGTTATATATATCTTAATCACATTAGGTAATTCCGTAAATTTTATTTAATGAAAGAATATATAGAAGATTTAGTTTGGTATGTTATTTAGTTTGATGTGTTTTATAAGAGACAAACATAACTTCTGTTAAAACTATCATTTATATAAGATGTTCTAGAATCCTTATAAATTGAAATAGAAGGTATAGAGAGATGCCACGTATGATGAATATTTTTTAATTAATAAAAATTTAAGGTTACAATTTTTCAAATGTTTCTCAATTAATATATAGAGGATTATTATATGTAAGCTTTTTGGGTAAATATTTATATGTAAGTTAAATAACGAGTATTGTACGTTGTGGGATGCTCTAAATATTATATAATGGTATTTGCGAAGACTGCATAATCTTCCCCTAAACCATAGCTATCATCGGGACGAGACAACTTCCTTTTTGGTAAAATGTAATCAGGATACAACTTTTGGTGTGGAGTCGCTTATTATTATTGCACTAGTAGTATGGCCCCTGTTATGCAGGAGCACAATATAGTTGATATAAAATAATATATTAAATATAAAATAAAAATGGGAAACAAAAAGAGAATGAGACTAGAATAAATGGTAATTATACTTTCTTTTAGAAATAAAGGTTAATTCAATCGTTTAGTTATTTTGGATATGAAACTAGAAGGTGATTATCAATTCTGAATATAAATGACTTAAATTTTTAAATTTCTAACAAAAAGAACAAAAGGTATCGAATAGAGGTTCCTACTAGGGGTAACGACTATTTTGACAACCCAACGTGCCTCAGTCCCTGTGTGTCATGCACTATAATAAATATAATGGTATTGGTGAACTCTGCATGATAATCATTAAAACCATAGCTATCAAATCATTAGGATACAGCTTTTGGTCGAAACTTTAAGGTTCAACGTAGCCGTGATTTTGATAATATAATTGGTACGAAATTGCAGTACAATATGGTGCAACTGCGTTTCATTCGAATTACAGAATAAATGCGAATTTAATTTAAAAATTAATGCAGTTTTGACATAAAATAGTGTAAGTTTTGACATAAAATAGTGTAATTGTGATAAAAAGTAATGCATTTTTTGATTAAAAAATAATACAAAATAATATATATTTATACAATTAAAAATTATATTTGTTTTCTTATTGATAATGTGATAATATTTTTCAGTAAATTTAAATATTAAAATTAATTTGAAATTAATTTCTTATTTATAGATATTTATTTTAATATAAATTTATCTATTAAAATATTATGGTTTTAATAGGAAGTAATATAAGATTTTGATAGAAAGTAATATAAATAATATATTAATATAATTTTTAATGTTGGATAATTATGCTATTACAAATTACAAAAATAATATAAACGGTTCAATCATTGATATTTTTACTTATCTGATGAGCTTCACATAGTATGATTCTACTATTCTGAACCATCCTATGAAATTTACGTTTGACTGTACTCACTACAAGAAAACTAAGCCTTTACTAGGAAATTTTACTAGGAAAATTGTTCCTCGTAAAATTACTAAGCCTTTACTTCGGGTTTACGAGGAAATCAAATTTCCTCGTAAGATCCTCGTAATATTACGAGAAAAGGTTTTCCTCGAAAGACCCTAGTAATTTTATGAGGAGCTTACGAGGAAAAAGTACATTTTCTCGTAAAGCCGTAGTATTACGTTTCCTCGTAAAATCATAGTAAAGGTTTACTACGAAATTAGGAGGAAACCGTTTTATTACTAGGAAATTAGGAGGAACTGGATAGAAAATATCGAATTTAAATAAAAAACGTGTTTTGTACCTACTTTTCCTAGCAATTTTCTAGTAAATGCTCAGATTCGAAAATTTCTATAAATACCACCTTATGTGATTCATTTGAAACACACCAAAAAAAAAATCAGCTATAAGCTTGATCAAACACAAAAAAATGTCCGGTCCGGGAAATATTTTCGAGTTGCGGCAGTGGATGTATTCACCAAGAGATAATAACGGGACGGTGACGAAAGAATTTCTGGAATGGTTGGAGACGTTTATGCATCAAGCAGATTCTACACCACTCACGCAGGAAAGTGGTAAGATGTTCTGTCCTTGTCGAAAATGCTGCAATACCAAATTAGGCCCTCATGAAAATGTTTGGAAGCATTTAATAAATAACGGTTTCATGCCATATTATTATATTTGGTATCAACATGGAGAAGATGCTAGTTGTAGGAATGAAGGTAGCAGTAGTAATCAGGTTGAACCGGTTGATCATTTGCGTAATGAAGGTAGAAGTAGTTATAGCTATCATCACCAAGAGGAACAAATGGTAGATTGTGATAGGGTTCATGATATGGTAGGTGATGCATTTGTAACTCATGATGATGATGAAGATGAAGAACCTAACTTAGATGCAAAAAAGTTTTACGAAATGTTAGAAGCTGCAAATGAGCCAATTTACAGTGGTTGTAGAGAAGGTCTGTCTAAATTGTCGTTGGCTGCTAGAATGATGAGTATTAAAACCGATCACAATCTACCTGAAAATTGAATGGATGCATGGGCAGACTTGTTTAAAGAGTATCTGCTAGAAGAAATGTGTCTGCTGAATCTTATTATCAGATTCAGAAATTGGTATATAGTCTTGGGTTGCCCTCGGAGATGATAGACGTTTGCATCGACAACTGCATGATTTACTGGGGAGATGATGAGAAGTTAGAAGAATGTCGATTTTGTAAGAAGCCACGATTCAAACCGCAAGGTCGAGGGCGCAATAGGGTACCGTACCAAAGGANTCGGAGATGATAGACGTTTGCATCGACAACTGCATGATTTACTGGGGAGATGATGAGAAGTTAGAAGAATGTCGATTTTGTAAGAAGCCACGATTCAAACCGCAAGGTCGAGGGCGCAATAGGGTACCGTACCAAAGGATGTGGTACCTACCAATCACAGACAGATTGAAAAGATTGTACCAATCTGAGGAGACTGCTGAAGGGATGAGATGGCACGCCGAGCATACTCAGACGGATGGAGAGATAACTCATCCATCAGATGCAAGAGCCTGGAAACATTTTAACAATGTACATCCACATTTCGCTAGCAATAGCCGGAATGTGTATCTTGGATTATGCACTGATGGAGTTAGTCCATTTGGAATGTCTGGGAGACAATATTCATTGTGGCCGGTCTTTCTTACACCGTATAACCTGCCACCGGAGATGTGCATGCGACGAGAGTTTCTATTCATGAGCATATTAATACCTGGTCCAAAACATCCAAAAAGATCTCTCGACGTTTTTCTACAACCACTAATAAAAGAGTTGAAAGATTTGTGGTCAACAGGGGTGAGGACATATGATTGTTCAACGAAAACCAACTTTACGATGCGAGCGATGCTTTTGTGGACCATAAGTGACTTTCCTGCTTATGGTATGTTGTCTGGGTGGACTACACATGGGAGATTAGCTTGTCCATATTGTAATGGAATGACAGATGCGTTTCAGTTGAAGCATGGTAGGAAGACTAGTTGGTTCGATTGTCACCGTCAATTTCTTCCCATCCACCACCCATACTGAAGAAACAAGAAAATGTTCAGGCACAAAAGGGTTGTCAGAGACACTCCTCCTCCATATTTAACTGGAGAATAAATAGAAGCGTAAATCGATTACTACTGTGCTCTAGAAACAGCTCCTCGTGATGGGAATTGGCATGTTCCCAGTAATATGCCTGATTTTTATGGTGTTCAGCACAATTGGCACAAAAAGAGTATATTTTGGGAATTGCCATATTGGAAAGATCTTCTTTTGCGCCACAACCTCGATGTGATGCATATAGAGAAGAACTTTTTTGAGAACATCATGAACACTATATTAAACGTCCCAGGGAAGACGAAAGACAACGTAAAATCGAGGTTAGACTTACCCGATATCTGCTCAAGGAGTGAGCTACATATAAAAAGCAATGGGCAAGTTCCAGTTCCAATATTCAGACTGTCATTAGATAAAAAGTCTGCGTTGTTCAACTGGGTGGCTTCAGAAGTGAAGTTCCCTGATGGGTATGTTTCAAATCTCTCAAGATGTGTTGAGAAAGGGCAAAAGTTCTCCGGGATGAAGAGCCATGATTGTCATGTCTTCATGCAGCGACTACTTCCTTTTGCGTTTGCAGAGCTACTACCGGCAAAAGTACATGAAGCACTTTCAGGTAATTAATTAATATAATACGATGATATGATTATACATATATATATATATACTAATGTGGATAATGTTTGTTTTTGTAAATATACAGGAATTGGAGCATTTTTTAGGGATCTGAGCACCCGCACTCTTAAAGTGGAAGTTGTCCAACAACTTCATGAAAACATCCCTGTCTTAATCTGCAACTTGGAGAAAATATTTCCGCCTACTTTTTCGACGTCATGGAACACCTAGTTGTCCACCTCCCGTATGAGGCATTACTTCGTGGACCTGTGCATTATGGATGGATGTATCAGTATGAAAGGGCCATGAAAACTTTGAAAGGAAAAGCCAAAAACCTAGCAAGAGTTGAAGGTTCTATTGTTGCGGGAAGTTTGACGGAAGAAACATCACATTTCACATCGTACT
>CAKOAT010931821.1:60377-76839 GCA_932364175.1 Eruca vesicaria subsp. sativa
AGATAGTTTAATACTCATGTAAAATACTTTTAAACATGAAAAAATAATGTATACAACATATTTATAGGGAACTTGAGTTGTCATAATACTACGAAAGAGAAAAATAAGTTTTTGATGTCGGAAAAATAGATTATATTTTTTCAAGAATATAGAACTAAATAGTTCTCTCATTTTTTTACCAAATTCTATTCTATATTAGTCCATATCGGTTATAATAGAGAAGTGAAACAAAGATAATGATATAAACAATCACCTATTCTTAAGATTATCGAAATGAGATTTATTTTTAAAAACTAACATACATAAATTTTACTTTATATAAAGCAAGTACAAGTACTCGCAAGTATCTTCAATATGGACGAGTACTTGTTTAACCAAGTACTTGGTGTTAGTAAATACAAGTGCAAGGCGAGTTTTTTAATATTTGGACGGGGCAAGTCGAGTTACAAGTATAGCTAAAATTCCGGATACTTGCCTCGTGCCCAGCCCTACACTACATCATCGATGTATTTCACCCGAGGCTATACTTTTCATACCTATGACTATGGTAGACACCGGGCGACAAGTAATTATGGAATATGTGTGAAAGGCGAAACAGATTTCTACGGGATCTTGCAGGAGATTTATGAAGTTCAATTCCCAGGTATGGGTTTAAAATGCGTTATCTTCAAGTGTAAGTGGTACGACCCCGTCGTCAACAGAGGTGTTCGGATTAACAAGAACGGTGTAGTTGACGTCAATGGTGGACGAAGGTACAACAAATTCTTTTTTCACATACGTACATGCATGTTCTGAGAACTAATAATTTCTCCGTTGTCTTAATTTTTGCAGGTACAAAAAATTCGAGCCTTTCATACTAGCTTCCCAAGCTTCCCAAGCAGATTACTACAACGGGAATAAACTGGCAATACAAGAAAAACACGTTTTTATAGCGGACGAATAACGCTATATAACGATAGGATAGCGGTTTCTTAAGCGATGTATCATCGTCCGTCATAATAGGTCAAGGGCATTAAATAGCGGTATTTCGTTGTGCTATTTTTTCTTCCGTTACGATAGCGCTTTTATTTCTGCAATTAAATATTATTTAATAGCGTCTTTTTACTGCTATTACTAATTTTATAAATGGCGTTATTTTTTTGTTATTATTTACATTAAAATTATTTATTTTTAAAATTAATTATTTTAGTTAATTAATTTAAATAATCAAACGTAATTAAAAATTAAACTGGTTTCTATATTTAAATTTTTTTTTATTATTTAAAATGATTAATAATCAAACTGGTTTAAGTACAAAATAATCAAAACTAAACCAACGACATAAACCTTAAAGCCAACAATGGACCAGAAAAAAAAAACTAATCAAACCGGTTTAATCTAAACCGAAAAAGAAAACCTAAAAAAACCTAAGAAACACCCTTATCCTGCGCCTCCCCCTCCTCTGTTCGCTTACTCCTCGTTAACCCCTCTGCCTCCTCAGCCATCAACCTCCTCCTCCATCAAGCTCTTCTACCTTCTTCTCCATCAAGCCCCTCTGCTCCTGCTACATGAAGGACCTTCCTTTATCAAAAAAAAAAAAATCAGATTCAAAACGAACACATAGAGAGAGAGAGAGAGATTGGAGGTTGTGGTGACGAACAATGGTGGTGACGACGGAGCCTCAGATTCGTCATTCTTCCACCTCCGGCGACTCCGCTTCATCACGCTAACACATCCTGCGAGGCCACTTCGTCTTCTAACCCATCATTTCTCAGATTTTTCAGATCTGTTAAGAAAGAGACAGAGACTGAGAGACACACAGAGAGAGATATAAAGAAATATAGAGAGAAGGAGAAATAAGTCGAACACAAGTAGTGTGGTGGTGGGACAAATCCGATCAATGAAAGGCAAAGAAACAGATTTATTTCGATGTGTGTTAGAGAGAAACAAATGAAGAAGAAACTATCGTGAGAGAGAGTAACACAACAAGACTCATTATTGTACATTGATTAAAGTGAAACACTCTTATCCGTTAGATTGAGTTATATCAACGGTGAAGATCAACTATAATAGCTATCCTCACCATCATGTTTTAACCAATGAGAAATTTGTTTCTTTGTTATATTTCCCAATTAATTGATCAATAAGGAAGAATAAATATAATTAACAAAATAATGAGTTGTAACCATTGGATTCAAAATAATCAATAGTCATATATTAGCTATTCATAAACTGTTTTTCTATTTAATATTTTTTTTTTTAAATTGTAATTTTATTGTTTAACTAATTTTATTTATATAAAAATTAAATATCATTTACATTTATAAAGTTAATGATAAGAACTATTGAATTTCAAATTTGAAATGTATGATTTTAGAGTAAAAGGTTTGTGTACAGAGTTTTAAGGTTAGATATAAAGTTTTAACAAGAAAATTCAAAATGATTATTTTTTATAAGTATTATATAATAGTTTTTATATTTGGTGGATGTATGGTTTATGTTTGAAAATAAGATTTAGGTTATTGGAGATTTAAGATTTATATTTTAGAATTTAAAGATTAAAATTAAAAGACTACACTTTGATTTTAATTTTAAGATTTGAGGTTATAGTAAAAAGATATTAGAATTTTAAATTTTGTGTATATAATTCATGGTTTGAAAACTTATTTAGGGTTTAGGGATTATAAAAACAAACATAACGTTTTAAATTGTCTTTTGCTATTAAACATAAGTGTCACGTATAAAACCATATGATATCATAGCGTTTCTATTTATACTACTCTATCAGAGCGTTTTTAAATATACAAACGCTATGTAAAATTACCGCGTATATCAACCATAGCAGAAAGACAAAAAACGCTATTCTCTACTGCTATCAAAACCCATATTTCTTATAGTGTGGTTAGCTGTTATCAAAGTGACACCTCGAGGACGGATAATCGAGGGAGAAGAACCACCACTGCAAGAAGAAAACACCAATGAAATCGAGGAACCTGAAGCAGAAATTGATGACATCCTACTCATTGATCCGCATAATCGTGAATACGAAGATGTCCCTGATCACGAAACGGACGACAGTGTTGAGGACGAGTTTGCCGAAAATGATGATGTTTCTACGGATTATGAGAATGTATCCGAATGAATTATGTATGTTTTTATAAGTTTGTTTAATCACAAAAACCAATTTCAATTAAGTATGTTTTATAAGTTTGCTTAATAACAAAAAATGAGTTGAATTACGTATGTTTTAAGCTTGTTTAATAAAAAAAATGAATTTGGGATTTAGGTGTAGAAGAGGTTAGGAGTTTAGTTGTAGAAGAGGTTATAAGTTAAGGAAGTTGTGGTTTGGGGTTTAGGGTTTCGAGTTTAGGGATTTACAAACCCTTTCCTCGCAAAGCCCTAGTAATAGAAAACACGGGCATAGCTATTTCCTCGTAAGTATTACTAGGACTTTACGAGGAAAAAAACGTGGGCATAGCTATTTCCTCGTAAAGATGTTTCCTCGTAAAGTCCTAGTAATGTTATATCTAGGACATTACTAGGACCGTACGAGGAAATGAAAACACGGGCATAGCTGTTTCCTCGTAAAGCCCTAGTAACATTACTAGGGCTTTACGAGGAAACAAAATTCCTTATATATACACGAGTAATCCGACTTCTCAGTCATAGTAACCTCCTCTCCATATTCTCTTAAGGTACTCTCTATTTCCTAGTTAGGTGATTAGATTAGGGAATTTAGATTAGGTGGTTAGTTTAGGGAATTTAGATTAGGTGGTTAGTTTAGGGAATTTAGATTAGTTGGTTAGATTAGGAAATTTAGATTACGTTAGTTTAACTGTTTTTAAAAATTATACAAAATTATACGAGAATTAATGTTTTCTGTTTTTTTTTTTAAATTTAGATGGTTAGAAAGAACAAAGTTGATGCTGCTCAGTCCAGGAGGCCTCTAGATCAGGGGATTCATTATGGAGATCTATTCGGGCCCGGTTCGTCTTCGTCAGCTCCCGGTGGTTCATCTTCGGGAGTTCCCGAGACTCAGGGTGGTTCATCCCGGTCTCAGCAGCCACCTCCTCCTCCTCCACCGGTCGGGATTCATCTTGATTTGCAGGTGCCGCCGAACACACCATTTGCGGTGTACACGGTGGAGGATATTTTGGCCCTTCCAGGCAGAGAAGGGCTGCCAGAGTTAGATCCAATCCGACGGGACGGCCATAGTTAGATCCAATCCGACGGGACGGCCAAAACGTATTATGGTATGTTTTAATTTTTAAAAAGTTTTATTAATTTTTAAAAAGTATTATGGTATATGTTCTAATTAATGATTTATTTTCTATCTTTCCAGGTTTGGTCTTGACAATTGTGTCAGATCTAGCGTCACGGACTGTATCAAGAGATACTTTCCCGATGCAGCTCCAAACTGGAAGCTGACAGCGAGCCACACCAAAAAAACGTGGTTCAAATCGTTCGCTGTAAGTTTAGTAAATCAATTTAATTTATTTTTAATCATTTAAGATTATGAATATTATTGAACTAATCCGTCTTTTATTTTTTCTTGTTGCAGCAAAAATACCGTTGGTCTATTGGGATTCACCAGCGGGTGAAGTCAGAGTTCGAGGCCAAGGCAAAAGCACGATTGTGCGATATGGTCTACAACTGGAAGGGCGACTTTCAGGTATAAGTTTATAAATTATAATATATTTATAGTTTTAAAAAAATATATTATTGACTTTAATTCCAATTATTTTAAATCAGGTGGACGGTTACGAGCGCGGGAACCCGATTGCCTCACAACCACGGTGTGGGATGGCCTCATCAGCTATTGGGCGTTGCCAGACTCGATCAGAACCTCCCAAACAAACTCCGAGAACCGCATGACCACAGACGAGCATGGCAACACGAAGATGCTGCACACCACGGGCCGAAAACCTCACGGGGGAGTTCGTCTAAACATGGTATTTTTTATAACTATTTAATTTTTACTTTATTTGAATATTCTAAAATTCTAAATTAATATTTAATTTTTTTAAAAAAATTAAGTTTAAAGAGACAGGAGTTCTTCCATCTCTGAAAGACCTTTACGAGCGGACCCACCGGAAAAAGAGTGGGCAGTTTGTAGATCCTGCTTCCGAGCGGATCTACAACGAGGTTGCTGCCCGAGTTGACGAATACCAGACCCAGCTGACTCAGCAGACTGGGGCTCCGGTCGTATTATCCACTCTTGAAGTGGATAAGATTTACGAGGAGGTAAATAATTTGTTTTAATATATTAATTTTTATTATTTATTTAAATTTTTCCTTACGTTATTAATATTTTTATTTACAGGTCGTCCCTAGGAAAAATGGCCGTATTGTCGGGATTGGCTTAGTTAACGATGTCCCCGCAGTCACATCGGCTTATGTTCACCAACAAGCCGATGCCAATGCTCAGCTGCGGACGGAGTTACAGGCGACGCAGGCTCATGTGAGTACGCTCACCGATATCCTCGACATTATGGCGGTTGGAAACCCGCAAGTGGCGGAGATGTTGCGTCAGAGACGGGAAAGCGGAGCCCTTCCATCCCAACAGCCTCCACCATCTCAGTCACAGCCGGAATCCAACATTGGAGACGACGACTTCGTGCACCAGTTTCAAGACCAGCATCCCTTTTAGTTTTTTTTTTAGTTTTTAATTGTATATTATGAATTTTAAAACTTATTAATTGTATATTATTTAGTTATTTATAAATATTTTGTTATTTATTTTTTAAAATTTTTTTAATATATATAATTTTAATTTATAAATATTTTTTTTTAAATAGGAAAAAATTGTTTCGAAGCAAAATCCTCGTAAAGATTTCGAAGTAAACTCCTAGTAAACTTTCCTAGCAAGTTCCTCGTAAAGAGTCTACTACGAGATTACGAGGAAACAGTTTACTATGCCCTTACGAGGAAAGCCTACGTGGACCTTACGAGGAAAACTTTTCCACGCGTTTACGAGGAAACCTTTCCTCGTAAATTAGCTAGGCGTTTACGAGGAAAATATGCTTTACGATGAACGTCTTTCGACGAAACGTGTTTCCTCGTTATTTCCTAGTAAAGGACCATTTACTAGGAAATAACGAGGAGAACCCGTCCTAGTAAAACACGTGTTTTCTTGTAGTGACTTTTTATTCCATAGTGATATCAATTAAACAAATAGAAATTAATATTTTTGTTATTTTGTGATAATGTCATAATATATTATCTGAAATGAACAAAACTTACGTTCAACTCCTAGGGTAAACCTTTAATTTCACATCTGCTCTTATAACCAATTAAATTGCCACCTAGATTATTAATTAAAAATATTAAATTTATTTCAAAAAGAATCTAAAGTGGTATAAAAATTAATAACAACAATTTTAACGACATTAGGACCGCTAACTAAACCCTAAACTGTAAATTCTAAACTATAAAATCTAAACTAAATCCTAAACCCCTAAACCCAAACTCTAGACCCTAAACCCAAACCGTATACCCCTAAACCTAAACCTAAACCCTAAACCCAAACTTAAACCCTAAACCCAAATTTCAAGACCCTAAACTATGAATCGTAAAACTAAACCATAGACCCTAAACTCTAAACTCTAAAACCTAACTCTAAACTTAAACCCTAAATCCAAACCTTATAACCTAAATCCTAAACCCAAACCCTAGACTCTAAATCCAAACCCTATATTCTAAACCCAAATCCTGAACACTAAAAGTTTGGGTTAATGTTGATGTTTTTCTTTAGGGTTTAAGGTTTTGGTTTAGAGTCTAGGTTTGAGTTGAGAATCTAGGGGTTTAGAGGTTAGGGTCTAGAGTTTAGGTTTAAGGTTTATGGTTTGATTTAAGGTCTAGGATTTGGATTTAGAGTATATAGTTTGGGTTTAGGATTTAGAGTTTGGGTTTAGGATTTAGTGTTTAGTTTTAGGTTTTGGGGTTTAGGATTTAGGTTATAAGGTTTGGATTTAGGGTTTAAGATTTATGGTTTGGGTTTGGAGTTAGGTTTTATGGTTTAGAATTTAGGGTTTAGGGTCTAGGATTTGGTTTTTGGGTATTGAGTTTGGGTTTAGGATCTAGGTTTAAGGTTTACAGTTTGGGTTAGAGTTTAGAATTTGGGTTTGGGGTACAAAGTTTTGGTTTAGGGTTTAGAGTTTGGGTATAGGGTTTAGGGTTTAGTTTTAGGGATTAGATAGTGGCGCTAGCGTTGTTAAAATTGGCGTTATTATTTTAGAATTTTAGCAAAAAATTTAATATGTAGTGCCATGAAACAATCTCGTCTTTGTTGTTCATATGGATGCAGACTTTCTAGTCTGGTTCACAAAGTTTTCATAGAGGCTGTGTGTTTTTTGTTAACGATAAAAACGAAAAAAAAGACATAATTGTGTGTTTTGAGAAAGCTAATCAAAATCTAATTTTACTTATATTAATATAATTTATTTATGTTGTTCAAAAAAAAAATTAATATAATTTATTTAAGGGAACAGGTTCAGGTGGCATGTGACCCTTCACGTTGCCCACCCTTCAAATATATATAAAATCATTTAGGAAAATTGTCATTTAAATCATGAACTTTCAAATTTGCTTGAAAAAAAGTATGAACTTTCTCTTGGACCATTTAAAACACCAACTTAATTTGAATAGTCATTTTAAACCTCAATTTAATTTTACTAAACCAAATTAAACACGACGTCAAATTGTATAATAATTAAATAATTTTATTCAATAATTAATAAATACTTAATTATTGAGTATTATTGAATAATTAATTATTAAGTATAATAACCAAAATTTGAATATTCAATAATACTTAATGATTAAAATATTTTTTTTTTTAATAATACTTATAAATAACTTAATAATTATTATAAGTTTTAATATTTTCAATAATATTCACGAAATTTTTTAATTATTAAGTTATTTATAAGTTTTAATATTTATAAAATTATTTAGGGATTTAGGGTGAGAGAAAATGATTTGGAGGTTCATAATAATATCTATTAGTATTCATCTAAGTTAAGAAACTTGCAAGTGGTCTAGTGGTTCTGTTTCCAAAACGAGTTTTCCTTCGGTTATTGGTTTGATTCCCTTCGGATGTAGTATTTTTAAAAATTTTAAAACGACGTCGTTTGGACTTAACGGAGATTAGAGACGGCGATTAAATCTGTTTAATCAATCCATTACCCTAGTTAAAATTGTGTTTAATTTGGTTTAGTCAAACTAAATTGAGATTTAAAATGGCTATTCAAAGTAAGTTGGTGCTTTAAATAGTCCAAGGGAAATTTCATGCTTTTTGAACAAAATTTGAAAGTTAGTGATTTAAATGACAATTTTTCCAAAATAATTTGCACTTCTTATTATTTTTTGACTGATTAGTGACATTCATGAAAATGACTCCACTATTACAAATATGCACCTTCCCGCGTTCACCATCCATTAGTGATAAAGTTATAGTGATTTTCCTAGTCTGGGGGTGTTACGAGAATTATTATTCAAATGATTCAAGAAAATAACATTCTGAAATTTTACAGTGTGATTGGTTAGTAATACAGTAAAATAGTGGGAAAATTAAGTGGAAAGAGAAAAAAACTAAAATTTTAAGACGTGGAGAAAAGTTTCGCACTTCTTTAAAGTAGTAGAACAATTTATTCTAGTTTCAATCATTTTAGAGTAAAGCGACTGAAAAACTTTTCCATTTTATTGGTATAAAAAAAAAAGTTCGATTAAAAACTCAATATGAAGAAAAAAGAGTATATTATGTTACAAAAAGAAAAAGAGTATATTCAGTCACGGCCATGGTAAAAACTCAATCATTAGCTTTCCAACTAAAATATAACACTTCCCACGTGATTGAATATTTACGTGACAGAATTTCCCCACGTGCTTGAATTTGATTCTTTTATCATCTAAAATAGTTTTAATTGGAACTAAGACCATCTTTATCGCGGGATTTAAAACCGCGTTTTCAGCCTTTTTTATTTAAAAAAAAAGAAAAATTAAGTAATTAATCTGAAAACGTAGCTTAATTAGGAGAGGAAGAAACGAGGTTTTAAGGGCACGTGTCATTCATTCAGATTAACTCTCTCTCTCATCCGTCTCATCTTCTCTCTTTCTCTCGAGGCGATTTCGATGGCGAACCGTTGGAATCTTGATCAAAACGGTATCTCGGACCTCTCTCCGACGATTCCTCCTCCGTCTCAATCTCCGACGACGTATCTGTAGCTGTCCACGACGGCTCGTAGATCAAGCTCCACTCCACCTCGACGAATCTTGATCAAAACGGTTTCTCCGACGCTCTCTCCGACGATTCCTCCTCCGTCTCAATCTCCTCTCAGAGAAAAAGCTGAGTATTTTTTTCCCCTGTTAGATCGATTGGTTTGTAGTGTTGCATGCGTTTTTTTTTTGTTTATGTCTCTTGATTCACCCGGTTAGATCGATTGGTTTGTGGTGTTGTATGTGTCTTTGTTATATCGATCACTTTGTCTCTCCTTTATGTCTGATACACTCGGTTATGTCTCTTGATTCAACGCGGTTATACTGATTGGTTTGTTGTGTTTATGTGTATTTTTTGTTTGTTTATGTCTCTTGATTCAACTCGGTTATGTCTCTTGATTCAACGCGGTTATACTGATTGGTTTGTTGTGTTTATGTGTATTTTTTGTTTGTTTATGTCTCTTGATTCAACTCGGTTATGCGTGGAAATTGTTTATATGGTTGAAGTGTTTGTCTCTCGTGATGTCTCTCTTTGTCAATATATCAATCATTTGTGTTGGATCAAGCTTCAGTCTCTATGTTTGTTTAAGTCGATCACTTGTTGTGTTTGTTTATGTCTACTGAGTCAAGGGATGATGTCTTAATCTTATTCTTATTCTTATTTGTTTCTTTAGTCTGAATCTTTCTTGTTTTAATTTCCGTTTGTTCTGTTTCTTTTCCAGATAGATCGTGGAAGAGACTTTAACTTTCTTCAAAGATGCTATGGACGGATGAAGAGGCTTTGGCTATTTCAGGTTAGATAAATTTGAACTGTGAATTGATTGTGATTGTGAATTCGAATTAGGTGGATAGCAGTTAGGTAGAATTAAAAAGAGTAACATAAATGTGAAACCGAAAGTTAAAACTTTAAGTCTGATTAATGAGTTAGATAGCAATGAATGTTAAAACAATGAGTTAGCTAAATGTCAACTCCATGTGGTTGTGGGTGTGATCAAAGCGTTAAACGCTTTCTATCTTCTATTAAACCTAGTCCATCTTCTCTCTTTCTCTTTCAAACTCGCCTATCTTTTTAACTCAACTTCTTCCTTATTTCTTCTTTCTTCTTAGACAAATTTAGATATGGATTCCAATCCATATATGAATTTAAATTTTGTCAATCTTCTTCAAAGCCAACAAGATTCTGGATTCGGTACGGAATCATCCCATGTTCCTTTATTTGGGACGCAAGCAACCGAAGGTTCAAACTTCGAACCAGACATTCCTGTGGAGGGTAAAACAAGATGTAGCTGGAATCCAATAGAGGACAGTGTCCTCATCAGCGCGTGGTTAAACACAAGTAAAGACCCTATCGTAGGGAATGAGCAGCGAAATGATGCTTTTTGGAAAAGGATATCAGATTACTACTTGGCTTGTCCTAGGGTCGCTGAGTTTGAAAGAAGGGGGCCATCACAGTGTAAGAATAGGTGGCACAAAATCAACGACCAAGTGTCTAAGTTTTGTGGAGCTTTTGAGGCATCAACTCGTGCTTTAACGAGTGGGCAAAGCGACGCTAATGTTCTCAGCAATGCCCACACCATCTTCTTCACCAATCACAAAAAGAGGTTCCTTTTAGAACATTGTTGGAAAGAGCTAAGAAATGACCAAAAGTGGTGCAGTCTTTCTTCGGCTTGCTCTCAAGGATCTTCCAAAAGGAAGAAGTTTGATAACGGTTCATACTCAGCCTGCTCTCAAGCTGACGAAGATACGGCTCGCCCCCCTGGTGTTAAGGCTGCAAAGGCCCGTGGGAAGAAACCTATTGTTGAGGGGGAAGATGCTGGTGACCTTCAGAAATTGTTGGTTACTAGGGAAAAAATATCGAGGATAAAACTTCTGGAGAGGCTCGTGGCAAAACAAGAACCGCTGGATGATGATGAAAAAGCTCTTAAGAAGAAGTTAATTAGTGAGGTGTGATTGTAGTTGTTCTCTGTTTTAAGTTTAAGTCCTATGTTCTAAGTTTAAGTTTAAGTCCTATGTTGTAAGTTTAAGTTTAAGTCCTATGTTTTAAGTTTAAGTTTAAGTCTTATGTTTTAAGTTTAAGTTCAAGTTCTATGGTTTAATTAATGTAATGCACTGGTTATTGATGATATAAAATGTTTAAGTTTAATTTCTCTGTTTTTAAGTTTATGTTCTTGTAATGTTTAACTTTAATTTCTCTGTTTTTAAGTTTATGTTCTTGTAATGTATATGATATATCTTCTTTGTTTGTTTAAGTATTTTTCAGGATGCTTGGGAGTTGAAACGAGTCACGGAGCAATGGACTGAAGCGAGTCACGGAGTGTATTGAAGTCTTGTTTGTGTCTTTAAAGTCTTTTTCGTGTCTGTATGTGCAGTGTCAAGAAGTAAAGTCATGTGTCTTTGTATGTCACGAGTCTTGTATAAGTCTTGTTTGTTTCACAAGTATGTCACGGAGTCTTGTTTGTGTCTTTGTATGTGTCAACAAATAGAATAACAAACTCATTTTGCTTTCTTATTTATATATGTTCTTATTTATTCACGAGACAACCACAAGATCACAAACTCATCTTGCTTTCTTATTTATATATGTTCTCACCTATTTTTTATATCCATCTTCTCTCTTGAAACTCTTCTACAAACTCTTCTCTATTGAAACTCTTCTACAAACTCTTTTAAGTCTATATGGCTTCCTCTTCTCATGATGATCCATTTGATGATGCGGTTGATGATCTGATTGATGATGTCTTTGATCAACATATTGATCAGGCATTTGAGAATTTGGCCATCCGTCGTGAACAAGAAGCACGAAGAAGAAAAAAAAAGAAAAAAACGAGTGTATATCGAAAGAAATCGTGAGGAAGGGCATATTCGTTTATGGAATGATTACTTCCGTGCTAATCCGACGTATCCAGAAAATTTATTCCGGCGACGTTTTAGAATGAACAAGCCATTGTTTATGCGTATTGTTGATCGTCTCTCCAACGAAGTTCAATACTTTCGACAAACGCACGATGGTCTCGGAAGGATCAGTCTCTCTCCCATTCAAAAGTGTACTGCAGCCATTCGTGTCTTGGCTTATGGTTCTGCGGCTGATGCAGCTGACGAATATCTCCGACTCGCTGAAGCAACAACTCGGTTATGCGTGGAAAATTTCGTTGAAGGAATTATACATTTGTTCGGCGATGAGTACCTAAGAAGACCAACACCGGCTGATCTTCAACGCCTACTTAATGTTGGAGAGTATCGTGGATTTCCCGGGATGATAGGAAGCATCGACTGTATGCATTGGGAGTGGAAGAATTGTCCCACCGCTTGGAAAGGACAATATTCTCGTGGTTCCGGTAAACCAACAATCGTTTTAGAGGCGGTTGCTTCGTATGATCTCTGGATATGGCATGCCTTTTTTGGACCTCCAGGTACCTTAAATGATATCAATGTTCTTGAACGCTCACCTGTTTTTGATGACATAATACATGGTGAAGCTCCTCCAGTTACTTTCTCTGTCAATGGAAGAGAATATCATATGGCTTACTATCTCACCGATGGTATCTATCCGAAATGGGCCACTTTTATCCAATCTATTCCACAACCACAATTGCCGAAAGCTGTTTTATTTGCTCAAGTTCAAGAAGCTGTCCGAAAAGATGTCGAACGTGCATTTGGAGTCTTGCAAGCTCGCTTCGCCATTGTCAAAAATCCGGCGTTGTTTTGGGATAAAGTCAAAATTGGGAAGATTATGAGAGCATGTATCATACTACATAATATGATAGTAGAAAACGAACGAGATGGATACACTCTATTTAATGTTGAAGAGTTCCAACATGTTGACGACAACGGAAGTTCACAGGTTGATCTCGATTTTTCACAGGATATACCTTCAAACATGGGTAATATGATGGACGCTCGAACTAGAATTCGTGATGGACATATGCATGACCAACTTAAAGCTGATTTGGTTGAACATATATGGCGTAAATTCGGACCTAATCAAGACAACTACTGAGCTCGAGAACTTATTTTGAATTATTCTCGTTTATTTATTAGTCTTTTTATGTTTTCTATTTTTAAATTCTATGTTTGAAATGTTATGTTTAATAATTTTATCAAAAAAAAATAAGTTAAATGAAATAATGTTTAATTTTTTTTTTTAAAAACCCCTAGAATAAGAACCTTGCAATGGGCACACATATTTAGTGATCTCTTATTTAAGTTTCTTCAAGTCACTTTTTCAACTTAATAATATTTAAAAAATAACTAGCACCCCTAAGTGAGTCTTTGGGATAAAGATGGTCTAAGGATTACATAGCAAATACTTACATGTCCTATTAACCTTGAGAGTGTTGCTGTTTTATTATATATGATGTTTTAGGATTAAGAAATTCACATTTTGTAGAAATACTTTTAAAAATATAAATTAAAAAATATCAACCAATTATAAAAAAATTTGTATAATCTAATAGCTTAAACAATTTTCAATAAATTTAAAACTAACGTATAAACCACAAAACATCTTATATTTTAATAAGAACTTTCAACATATCATATATTACAATGTAGTATCTATTAGTGCAAATATTATAATGAGTATATATTAGTGCAAGTTTGTGTTCCTTATTACATACTAATGAAATGTTTTAAAATGTGGAAAATTATTAAAGATAGGTCCTTCCGTAACTTTTTAATCTATCTTACACGAATGAACCGCAGACTCAAGTATAAATGAAGAGCAGCGCATATACGAATCGCACAACACGAGCCCTATTTTCTATAGAAGAAACAAAAATGTTGGAGTTTTATGGGCTATTCCCTATTGTAGTTTCACTCATATTATTGAAACTTTGCCACTCTTTATACCGTTGGAGGAGCCCTAAATGCAAGGGCAGACTTCCTCCAGGATCCATGGGGTTTCCTATAATCGGAAAAACTCTTGAATTCATGACGCCTTATGATTTCAATTCTGTGGTTTCACCGTATCTAAAGAAGAGAATATCAAGGTTACTAACATCTTTCTTTTCAGCTTTGTTTTTGAAGATATATACGCATGTTATCAAACAATCTCCCTTTTCGTTAGTGGCGCATATCCAGTTTAATTAAATAACTAGCTATATATATGGTTTTATTTTTGTTCTACTAATATTCATTTACACACATAACAATCTTCAATAAACCACATTTATACGTTGCCTTCTCCTTATTTCTTTCTTTTTCTTCTTTTATTTTAATGTTTAATACTTTATTCCTTTCTTTATTCTTCTATTTTTTTTTCTTTCTTCCCTTTTGTCATGTTATTTACTATGAATCTTTTCACACTAACTAATACAAACTTGAAACTATGTTCAGAAACTCATAAAATTTTCTTTGGACATGATAAGTTTGACTTCAATTTTTAAAATGAACAACACATATTTAAAAAATATAAATATATGACTATGTGAAAGCGCGCATATCCATGTGACAATCAACTCACACATTATATGTTAACTTACGTTTGTTCTACATAAACGCGATAGATTATAGAAATTACAATATTAGGAAATCAGGAAATATATCATTTTTATTTTGTGATTATTTATAAAGTTTTTAAACATATATTCTTAAATTAAACTTTATTTGTGGGCTTATGATTTAGTATTTTGGACTTAACTTTTAGTTATGCAGAAAGTTTAGACATTAAAAACAAATTTTCTGTTTTAATAATATATACGAAGAGAGAAAATAGTATATAGTTATCTGTCCTACCAAATAAATGCAGCAATGATTGCTGTCGACTGTCAATTCGTCAGTAAAATCTTCAAACGATAACGTAAATTCCATAAATAACACTAACAGGAAAAAATGGTTATATTCTTCATTACCAATAACACTTAATGGGTTTTTCTTTGAACTTAGAAATGACCATAAATAACACAGATCAAAGTACAATAAATTAATAAATAAAAAATAGTAAATATTTTCTAGAAAAAACAAAATAGTTAAAACAAAATAACAATGCCAGCTAAACTTTAAATCCAAACTGTTAACCCTAAATCCAAATTCTAAACCCAAATCTAGACTCTAAACCCAAGCCTATACTCCAAACCCGAATTATGGATCCTAAATCTTAAACCCAAACCCTAGATTCTAAACCCAAATCATAGACTCTTGCCCACTTTAATCCAAATCCTAGACCCTAAAATCGCACTACAAGAAAATCGAGTATTTATTACGTCTAAAAAACACTATGTAAAGATACGATATCGTTATTAGGTATGTTGTATCATTGACCGTGATAATAGGTCGAGCACATTAGATAGCGTTTTTTTGCTCTACTACAGTAGTAAGATTTAATAGAGAGTTTTTTTCATGCAATAAATATACCTTGACGTGTCATTTTTGTTATTATCTTTTAAAAATACAAATAAAAACATCTTAATAAATTTATATATCAAAATTGCAACTAATAAATGGTTTACATATAAAAAAAAATCAAAATTGATTTAAAATATCCCCTATATATTATTTGAAAATCATTTAAAAACTTGTAACCTTAAGTTTGTAAGAATTAAAAATAACCCCAATCCTATGTGGCATAGCTATTTGGCTTCTATTTCAAATCCCAAGGATTCTAGGGGGGATTTGCCAAAACCAACATAAAATTTCATTTCAACCCTAAAGGTGTACCCCTTATTGAGTCAAATGCAAAACCAACCTAAAGGGGTTATGAAGTTACTACTTAACCCTTGTGACCAAACAAAAAAACAGACAGTTATTTTACGGTTCTGTCCTTTGCAAGTCTACACATAATAGAGAGAAGTCTACACATTTGTAGACCTTCTTAGAAGTCTACTTTGTAGACATATTCTACAGTCTACATCGTCATTTGATCTTATAATTTAATTTTAAAAATATATAAAAATAATTTTTGGGAAGTTTTTAAATAAATCATCAATATAAAGATTAGTATGAAATATATAAATTAAAATTTCATATAAGTGAAAAGTTTAATAGAATTTATATTGAATTGGTAACCATGTGAAAGATAATGTGTTATGGTTTCCCAACAAAATGGTATAACATGCTTTGTCTTTTAGGGTTATTCATATATTAGGGTTAGATATTTGATTTTAATTTTTTTTTGTTTTTTTGACACACTAATGTTGAGAAGTTTATTTTTTCTATATTTAGATATTTAATATAATAATTAATACATTTTTGATTATCAAATAAATATTTAGGGTATCAGATTTGTGGTTTAGGGTTATAGTAGACTTACAATAAAGTCTACTTACATTTA
>CAKOAT010931821.1:81458-112437 GCA_932364175.1 Eruca vesicaria subsp. sativa
CTATTCAACGAAGTCAAAGTTTTGGTCAAATGCAAAACTGACCTTCCGTAGACTTACCTAGCAGTCTACAAAGTGTAGACCTCCACGAAAGTCTACTATGGTAAGTCAAAATTTTGGTCAAATGCAAATCTAACCTGTTTTATGTAGATTTCTTAGTAAGTCTACCAATTTTTTTGTTTTTGGTTTCAAAGGTAAAGATATTGACGTACTTGTAGGTCTACATTACAAAAAAAAATTATTTTGGTCAATTGCAAAAGTAACCTGTGCGTTGACAAGTAGACTGCATCGTAAGTCTACACGTATGTGTAGACATATCATACAGTTTACATTCGCGATACAAATCAGAGATATGACGAAAAGCTTGTAAAGAGTTACCTTGACACCGGTTTAAAGCTTGTTTCCAAGCTTTTCCACCGTCTAGAATCCAAATATGAGCAAAAGAAGCAACCTTTACGATCCACTTGTGGATAAAATCAAAAATATGAAGTTTGTGTTTATGAAAATGAGAGTTATGAGGTATGTTTATAATTAAATTTAAATGATATAAACATAGTAATATAGCACACTTTAATATAGATATTTATTAAATGAGGTTTTTACTCATATGATTTTATGATTATTTGCATATTTATGTAACAAAATTTTACACCAAAGATTTTTTTTTAATGTGAGATGTTTAGTAGTTTTAATAATTTATAATCATTGTAAAACAATGACATATTGCAAAATTAAAATATTAACTTTTCAATATATGTTCAAGGAAAATATCAAAATATAAGTATGTATTTTCATACGATGTATAGTTTAATTAAAACGATATGAAATATATATATAAACTAAAATTATTTCTTCATATGGTTTTATAATCATTATATTTTAATATAGAAAAAAATTAAAACCTTGATCCTAAAAGTTTATGTGAGACTTTTAACAATTTTAGTAATTTATACTCATTTTGAAAAATTCGAAATACAACATACACACAAAAAAATCTAGATTTTTATTATATGATTAATGTAATTGTGTAATTTATTTTAAAAATAAATAAATAAACAAAATGAGAAAAAGTATACAGATTGTTATCAAATCTTTATTGTTTAAAATCATTAATTGTCATATATATTTTAATCATATTAGGTAATTCCGTAGGTTTTATTTAAGGAAAGTATGCGAAACAATAAATATTTGATATATGCGACCAACTATAACCTACGAAATATTATATTGCTAGAGAGTATAATTTTTAGACTATACATTATATCACATGCTCTAGAATCCGGGGTTTTTGCAAAACCAACCTAAAATTTCAAGTCAAACACAAAACCAACCTCTTTTTTTTTATCATTACTATTCACTCTTAAAAAACCTAAACTCTCCTCATGTTTCCACCTATTTACCAAAATGCCATTATTTTTAAATCTGATTTTATTTTCGAAAATTATAAAAAACCTATTACACCCTAAACATTTCTCCTTATTTACCATAATGCCATTGTCATCAATATTTGCAACCACCCAAAACCACCATTGATGAGCTCTTTNTTCGAAAATTATAAAAAACCTATTACACCCTAAACATTTCTCCTTATTTACCATAATGCCATTGTCATCAATATTTGCAACCACCCAAAACCACCATTGATGAGCTCTTTAAGCTTGTGTTTATGAAATTTCAACCACTTATTTCACTTTCTAAACAAACAATACTTCATTTCCTCTCATTTCCTCTCTATTTTCATCTTATCATATACAATATATAAGATTGATTATTTTGATTTATTTACCCTAATTGCGAATAAAAAAAGTGATAGTTAAAATTATATGCATACGTCAATTTATTATATAATAGTAACTGATTTATTAGTTATTTAATATATATATTTATTATTTTATTATTTGCAGAAAATATAAAATAAAGAATAAATATAAAATACTTATTGTGTATAAAGTGCATATCTTAACCTAAGTATATATCTCTTTAATTATTTTAAATCTTAAGTATTTTCTAAATACCAGGTCAAAACAAATAAACGAAATGAGAATAAAATTCAAAATAAATATTTATATCGAGTAATAACCAAAATATTAAAAAAACACAACAAGAGAAAAAATTGAAGATAAATAGGATTGACATGTGAACGTAAACTTCTCATAACCATAATTAATTTTTAAATTGTTAAATTATGATATAAAACTGAGTTAATTTTTAATTTGTTAATTTTTTAAATCATTATAGTTATGTTAAATCATGACCATAATTAATTTTAAATTGTTTATTTGTATTTGAAAACCTTAAAATAGTGTTTTTAAAAATAATTTAAAATTTTACTTAATTTTTTAAAAATTTAATTAAAATTGTTTTTTTAAATATAGTTTTCTAATATTATTAGAGAAATAAATAAATTATATTAAATTCGTTTTGAAACTTTATATAGTTTAGGTGCAAGTATTTTACCAACTGCTTCTTACAAAAACATTAGGTTACTTGCTAATACTCTACCAATGGAGTCCAAGGACACTCCGTTTATTTTTCGTCAATCGAGCACTGAAAAGTGAAAAAATATATGAAAACAGGTCCATTAAATTCTAAAATTTGATCTACATTTCTAATTACAATTGTTTCTGATCCTACGTATAGATAATTATATAAAAATTCTAAAATTTTAAAATTTCAAATACATATAAAACAATCATATGTAAATTTTAAATTTGGCAATACTAAAATTTTATATTTTAATTACATATATTCGACCTGCGCAATACTAAAATTTTGCAGATCTCGTCCTCATCGTCCTAGTAAACCATTAAACGAACTTAAACCAAATAAAAAAAAACCTAAACTACGATGCTTCTTCTTCTTCCTCCGGACTCATTAACGGCGGCTTAATAGGTGGACTTGCTACACCGTACTCTATCGTCATGCTCTCCGCCAGATCTCGTCCTCATCTGCCGTCTTCCTCCACCATCGATGCTTCAGCCATGCCCTCAGCCATGTTCTCCTTCATCTTCTATCTCTGTCAATTGACAACAGCTTCCAAATCAATATATTAAAACAGAAACGAAACTAAATCTGAGTGAGGGACATTCATTTGGAGTGACCCTATCTCAGATTCTTCTTGGAGACCTTACTGAGTGCAGAGAGAAAATGAATTTGTGAGTAGAAATAGACATTTCATAAAGCCGTAGACTTTTGGGTTCTTCTTTGCCGAAGCTTGGATCTGCTCGCGCCGCCGTCATTGTCTTCCAGATCCGCCATTGATGTACATCTATGGTGTTCCCGTACTCGTGCTGTTCGATCACGACCTCCGCCTCTTCCTCTTACTTCATTATCTCACCACAACAATCTTCTCCTTTTACACACCAATCCTCGCCATTTACAAACTTCGAAGAAGGAGATGTTGTTGGCTTGAGAAGAAGAAAGAGAGAGAGAAAAAGGATTGAAAAAAAAAAAGTGTAAAAGATTGTCCAATAAGAAAGAAGGAGGTGGATAGATAGAAGTGTGACTTTGGACCCTTGATCAAATTCAATCTATGGCTCAAAAAGAACAATACAATTTGTGTTTTCATTTCTCTATAGTTATTCTAAAAATTATCTAACTTTAAATAATTTAATAACATAATTTAAAATATAAATTTTATATTCCAATTCTGTCCTTGTGTGATTTAAAAAAAAAAACAGAATTGATTAAAATTTGAGTTTTAATGTTTTTTGAAATATGTGATTAAAGGTTTAGGGTTAAAATTTGGAATCAAGTATATGATTTGATATTAAGTTTTGAGAAGATCAATTTTATAGCTTATATCTTAAATTTGGAGTTTTAGTTTTAAAATATTATAATTGAGATTTGTATGTAGAGAAATAATCTCAAATGCTCTTATTGAGCCAAACTCTATGCACACATGACATAGAGTTTAAAGATTGTAGTTTAGGGTTTATATTAAGATTTACAATGGAGTTTAAAGATTTGAGATTAAATCTATAAAAATGATTAAATTTTGTGTTTATATTTAATATAGAAGTTATATTATGAAAATATTGTAGTTTGAAGGTTTATGTTTAGGGTTTAGAGTTTAGAAACATGTTTAGTATATTTAACTAGGGTTTGAGTTTTAGATTTTTATATTGAAACTAAATTTCTAACTATTAAAATTAGAATAAAACTTAAAATCTGAGATTAAAATTAGAAAATATTTGAGTTTTAGGGGTTGTGTTTAGGGTTTAGAGTTTTAAATTTTGGAGGCAAGTGAAATGGAGTGAGAGGAAAGTGAAATGAAGATGAGAGGGAAAATTTTCCACCTTAGTTATGCATAGCGTTTCACAACTGGCAGTGCTATATATACTTGGTTTCTAAAAAACGTATGCAGAATAAAAATCGGACCAACCAAACATAGCGTTTGCATTTTCACAAACGCTATCTAAAACTAAGAGGTAGGTTAACCATAGCTTAATCGAAAAAATGCTATCTTACTTTGCTATTAATACTCAATTTTCTTGTAGTGTCTAAATCCTAATCCCAAATTCTAGACTCTAAATCGCAACCTTAAACTCTAAAAGAACACCATCAACATTAACCCAAATATTTAGGGTATAAGATTTGGATTTAAGATTTACAGTTTGGATTTAGGGTCTAGGGTTTGAGTTTAGGATATATGGTTTCGGTTTAAGATCTAGGATTTGAGTTTAGGGTATAATGTTTGAATTTATGGTCTAGGGTTTGGGTTTAGGATATAGGGTATGGGTTTTAGGGTGTACGGTTTGGATTTCTAGAGTTTGGATTTAGGATATAAGGTCTAGAGTTTAGGTTTAGGATACATGGTTTGGGATTAGTATGTTCGATTTCGGTTTATGATCTAGAGTTTGAGTTTAGGGTTTAGTTGGTAGTATTAGCATCGTTAAAATTAATATTTTTTTAGTTATTTTGATTTTTGAAAATTATATTTACAAAATTTATTGATTAATTTACGTGAGATTTTATGTTTTATTAGAGGTTAGGTGAATTTAAAGGTTTATCCTAGAGGATGAACATAACTTTTGTTCTTTCCGAACAAGTTCTTAATTAAGTTGAGATTTATACATTTCAACAACCTTTATAACCTTTATAGTTTTTGAGAGCATTCTTATGGAGTTTTGACATTTCAAATCTATGTGTGAATACATAAATATCTATATTTAATTATAAGTTATTATGAAAAATATTAAAAAAAAAAGATTTAGTGTGGATTTACATGATTTTTAGGTACCTGAAACAATAATATAGCTTTTCTTTTAATTCTGGGGAGGTTTGGGACGAAGCCCTAATTTCTCTAGTCTCGAAACTTCATCATGTAATATATAGTATTTTTGTTATATTACATTTTAAGATCTTTATGAAATAATTTCAATTAAAATGTTATGAGGTATTTGTGCTTTAAACTGGTACTATGCGCAAGTCACATATGAAAAACTTACAGCCCCTGAAACTTTTTTGGTTAATATATTGTTGTTGTTTTAAGTAATTATTTTAAGACTGCGTTGTAGTTTTCTTCACATTGGAAATGTTTGATAGTGCAACCTGAAAAAGCTACATAATAATGTAGAGATTCAGCCTTGCCAATTAATAGGATCCTAATTTTATTTTACTTCTCGTTATTTCTCTTAAATTGGCATCTTTCCTCATTTATTTTCCCACTTTAAAAATATTTGCATCAGATATGGTTCAAAAGTGTTCCGGACAAGTCTTTTTGGGGCCAAAGTTATAATCTCAACTGACCATGAAGTGAATATGGCGATGGCAAAGTCAAGTACACAGTTAGGCGCCACCGAGAGCTTAAGGAGGCTCTTTGGAGAGAACAGCGACTTCCTCCAGAGGAAGGAGATTCATAAATATGTCCGAAACCTTACTTCTAGATTTGTGGGTCCAGAAAACTTAAAAACCAGGTTGATTCAAGACATAGATGTTTTATCTCGCAACTACTTCGAGATGGATGACAAAGCAATAAGCAGTTCTTTTGACATTAAAGAAGCAGCAACCAAGGTTACTTAGTGGTTATATATGTTCAAATATTAAACTTTAATTTAAAATCATTGATCAAATTGTTTAAGGTCACATATACAATAACTACTAATATGTGTTTATATCACAGTTTCTTTTTTTGCTAAACGTTTATATCACATTTTATTGATTCTAAATTATCTAAGTTTCTCATGACGATATAACTTGAAGATGGTGGTTGACCTTATCGTGAAGAAAGTGATTGGTGAAATGGAATCTGAGGCGGTGAAAGAACTAGGACTTTGTTGGACTGCTTTCCGAACAAATTGGTTTAGTTTCTCTTACAATGTTCCCGGAACGACGGTTTATCGCTTCGTGAAGGTGAACATGGCTTCATCTTCTTCTTCTTTTTTAACGCAAAACATGAGAAACAAAACATGACTATATACAATATTATTTCATATAAATGCATGAGAAAAAGCAATTGACGTGCTCTTAGGATATTTCATCTCATCTTCCTTTCCGTGAATATTTTTAGTAATTTCATATAATTACATGTAAATATGATATTGAATAGGCTCGGAGGAAAGTGACAAAGCTACTAAAGGGCCTGATTCAGGAGAAGAATACGTCTAAAGAAGGACTAGGCGATTTCCTGGAAATTTTATTTGATGAAATGAAGAAAGATAGTGCGGCTTTGGATATAGATAAAGCCGTAAATTTAATATTCACATTTTTCATACTCTCTCAAGAAACGACTCCCGGAATTTTAGCAGCAACTGTGAAGCTCGTTGCTGACCATCCTAATGTCATGGAAGAATTAAAGGTCTTTTATTTACTACTTATAAATATTTCTTCCCTTTCTCGAAAAAAAGAAAAGAACTTATAAAAATTTCTTCGTTGATTTCATGCACGTTATATGCATGTTTTTTGTTTTTGTTTTTTTTTTTTTGTAAAAAACGTAATATGCTTGTTGACCACCCGAACCTTGCAGAGAGAGCACGAGGCCGTTGTTGAAAACCGTGGTGATAATCAGACAGGCCTAACATGGGAGGAATACAAGTCTATGACTTTCACTCACATGGTGAGTGTAACAGCGTAACAGGTCACAGACATTGATTGCATAATACATACAAACGTTGCTAGCAAGTAAAGAAATGGACTACTGCGTAATTTCAGGTTATCAAAGAGACGCTTCGGTTTACTAGTGCACAACCTACGGTACATAGAATACCCACTGAGGACACTCAAGTTGGAGGTTGGT
Source organism: Eruca vesicaria subsp. sativa (assembly GCA_932364175.1). Classification (NCBI taxonomy): domain Eukaryota; kingdom Viridiplantae; phylum Streptophyta; class Magnoliopsida; order Brassicales; family Brassicaceae; genus Eruca; species Eruca vesicaria. The sequence continues at coordinate 88,693 of CAKOAT010931821.1, forward strand.
CAATCATTATATGTTGCTTAATAATTTGCTACTCATCACATCTAACGGGAACCGTGTGTACGTACTTGTACCCATATAAGCATAAACATGAACACATTTTATGTTTCTTTCTAGTCAAGAGTTTCGGTTTGTTCGCTTTAAGAAATTATTCAGGACTTTATATTTTTTTTATTCTTTTCTTAGATTACTCTGATTTCTATAGGTTTATCGGCTTGGTTAATGGTTATAAGTTTATACGATTAAGTTCTATCTTCGGGTGAATTTGCTTTTCAAATTCTATTCGTTCTTTTTTTTTAAGTGACTAGGAGGAGGTTTGGGGCCTCTAAAATAAGCCTCTAGATCGTAAATTCTCTAGATCGATGTTTATATCATATAAATAACTTCCCTTTACAGAACATGCCTCTCCTAATGAGAAGTTATTTTGTTCGTTTTATCAATTATCAAAGAAGTGCTTTTGGTTTGCTTTGGTGCTTGATTGTTAACTCTAACACGTACAAAGTTGTCTCACGAATTAGTGAACACCGAATTGCGCAGGTTATACTGTACCAGCTGGGTGGTTATTTTTTGGTATTCCTTTAGTTCATTTCGATGAAGTAAAGTATGAGGATCCACTCAAATTTAATCCATGGAGATGGAAGGTAAAGGCCATACACACATGGCATAACACATGGTTTAAAGTATAAAATTTGTTTTGGTGGCAAATTGGCTGCAGGGGAAAGATTTACACGGTACATTGTCCAAGGATTACATTCCGTTTGGAGCTGGTGCCACGCTTTGCGTAGGGTCTGAGTTTGCGAAGTGTATAATCGCAGTGTTTCTCCATCATTTGTCTAGATTCAGGTTATCTACTATATTAGTTGCTATACTTCTCACAGGATTTTTTTATAACTGGTTTTCTAAAATATAATTTTTGGTTCAGGTGGTCCTTGGACCCGAAAACGAGAGTGCTTCGAAGGTATATGCTTATGTTTCCGGCTGGTTGCAAAGTCGAGATTGCAAAGGAACTAAGTGATCAGAGTTGATTTTCTTCTCATATCTGTTTCAAGAAGCAGGATGCCATATAAAGTTGATGCTTCCTATATAATAATTTGGCATTGTTTGTATGATTATTTAAAGTTCGGTTTACTTATGAACCTCCAACAGTTATTGTCAAAAGATTCGGCCACAACGTTGTAGGGAAATTGACCACAACGTAGTTTAATAAGGTGAAATAGATATCATCAATTTTTGTTACGAATTTTGTCGTGGGCTTTGGTTTGGTTAAAAATTGCAAATGATTTGGGACTAGACCCAGTCATAATATAGTGACAAATTGGACAAATTTGATTCTTTTACTTAAGGTATTAATTAAAAGTGGGAAGAAATATGTAATACAAACTTAACTAGGTGAATCCGCGCCTGCACGCGAAGTGAATGAATTTAAAAAGTATTATCAAATCATTTATATATATTAGAAATTCAAAAATCACAAATATGTTATGTAATGATATATCTTACTATAATGTGCATGTTTATATAATGTAAAATTATTTGTTTTTTTATTAACGAAAAAGTTTCTGTAATTGGATGTTTGTATTAATGTTTATTACAGTAAAAATAATATAAGATTAAGCAAAAACTTATTGAAATTTATTATGATTTTTTTTAAAAAAAATCATAGGTAATAAAATTATTTAATTCATCATAGAGTTATGATGATAATGATTAAAGCAATATAGATAATAGAAAAATAAATTAAAACACCAAATCATCGCAAATAAAATTATCTTCAAAACTCCTTGTTAATCGATGCATGGATTTTATCTCCTTGCTGAAATACGTGGATATCAGTTACATATAATAAAATACATAGAAAATATGTATTGACAATATTCTGATAATACGAAAGTACCTTTACATCTACGAAAACCATTTCTATGGTCTCTCCAACAGCAGCAGAGTACTGCTTCCAAAGTCATATCATTTCCACTCTTATCATTCACATTGACTTCTTAGGCTTTAGATCAGCGATGAAATTGATACCACTCATTTTTTATGATGCTCTTGAAAAGTTTAGGTTGTGATGGTGCTCTCAGATTAGTTTAAGGAGATATATATAGTTCATAAATGTTGAAATAAAAGTTAATTTCGTATCATAATTATGGCCTAAAATCAAGTCAAACAAAATCACTAGTTGAAATCTCACCCAACTAATAATTGGAAAGAAACATTACTTGAGATTATGAAATGTAATATTGTTATATAAGTTTTATAACATTATGTTTAGAATATTCTTTATATAAATTTGAATATCAATCTCAATTATAACCTAGCTGTAGTGATACATTGCATCTATATTATTAAAACTGAAGTACCTTTTGATATTGTTTGAAAATAAGGCTAGCATGATAAATGATAATTGTTTGGAAACATGGATAGTAGATTAAATACTTTCTTTTATTTGCACATTAAATCATTGCATTTATAATAAGTTAAATACTTTCTTTTTATAATTTTTATTTACAGATTCTACTCTTGCATTTAAAATCAATTTAAATTAATTAATTACAATGATTAATAACACAAACTGAAATATATCATATATATTATATAAAATAACATTTAATATAATATTACTTTATTTAATTTAGTCAAATATAAAATTTCAAGAGTTCAATTTGCAAGAAAACAAAACATCATCAAATTAATGATAATTCATAGAAAACTAATGCAAAAAATAACTTTTAGTATGTTATTTCATTTTAAAATAAATTAACAAAAAATAACATGTTAATATATGAATAGTACAATTACATCAAATTGTGTCAAGTTATAAAGTTTCTAATATAATATTATGTACAAATAAAAAAATTACTATTATTTATATTATAAAATATTATATTTTTACTCTATATGTAAATTTCAAAACATAAAAGTATATATATAATTTTTTATAAGACCATCGGTTTATGGGTTTACGTTGAACACACGTTAAATCAAACATTCGCACGGGAGTGCGAATCAAGTTCTAGTTATAATTATGGCCTCAAATCAAACCAAACAAAATCCCTAATTAAAATCAAGGAAAAATAATTTGAAAGAAACATATTTTATGATATTATATTTGAGATTATGTCAACAATATTATTATATAAATTTGATCACATTTATGTTTAAAATATTATTTATATAAATTTGAATGTTCTTAATTATGGCCTAAAATCAAGCCAAACCAAATTTCCAATTGCAAGCAAGGAAACATAATTAGAAAGAAATATATTTTCTGATATTAAACTTAAGATTAGTGAAAGACCGTTATATCAATTTGATAAAATTTATGTTTAGAATATGCATAAAATACTCCGACGTTCGTTCTAAATTCCAGAGACTTGAACCTTTATTTTTAAAATTCATTCAATGAGTATTACCAAGATCCCTCTTTGTTTTTGAACAATGTTCAAATCCATGTAATATGTATATATTATTTTTTGGAAGGTTGAGTAGTACAAATAAATGTTTTTATTGATTTTTAAACTTATATTTCTTATCATTTAAGTTCATTGTCTTTCATATATAAATTTGAATATCAATCTAGGTGATAACCCGATTGAAACAAATGTTTAGAATCCCTAATTTGATTGTGGTTCCTACAATATTAATTGGCAAAAATTAATCAAAAGAGGAAACAAATGTAATTGTAGCTTTTTAGAATATAATCCTTTTGAGTGCATAAATTAGTGACATAATTTATGCTTATTACCATTTATAGCAAGCTTAACCATTAATATAAACACATGATTATGAATTTTACTGAACATCTAGAAAAAATCAATTATAGCCACGAATTAGATGTTAAAGTTCCGTATAAATAAATAACATATATATATATATAACATGAACATAAAAATAAAATAATATATAGTTTGTTATATACATCTTAAAATTATAGACACATGTGTGTGTGTGTCTATATATATAACATGAACATAAAAATAACATTTATTTATATTTATTCAAATCTCATTAACATTTTTACACTAAAAACAAATTACTTATATACTATGTAACATTTTGATATAAACTTATGTATTTATATGTATAGGTTTTATAACATAAACATAAAAATAACATATAGTTTGATATACACTTATTTATATGTCAATAACATTTGAACTCAAAAAACAATTACATATATACTTTTATTGTATAGTGTACTTTCGAATTGAAACATGCATATAAAATGAAACATATAGTATAATAACTTTGTAGGTTGACATGTAATTAGTCTAAACAAGAAAAAATGTGAGGTGCATTGTGGTGTTGACACCTAAGAAATAATAAATTTGTTAATAATACATGAAAATGAGGTGTTTTTTAAAAGGTGCTTCTCAAATAATAAAAAAGGGATAGAAGCACAAGAAGAATCATTCCGGTGAAACTGATATCCAGCAGTCAAGTTAAAATTGGCGGGGACGTAGACATCCAGGATTGAAGTAAAGCATAAGCTTGAGTTGAATTTTTTTTTTTTCTTAAGCTAGAGCAACAATTTTGATTAAACATTTATTTTTGAAAACTTTTTTTTTTTGGAACTCTTATTTTTGAAAACTTAACTATTATGAACTTTAGTACTAAACCCTAAATCTTATCCCCTAAACCCCAAATCCCAAACTCCAAACCCCAAACCCCAAACCCCTATTCCCAAAACCCAAACTATATTCCCAAAATTCCAAACCTTAAATTGATCATAAACTTAACATGTAAACTTAATTTGTTTTAATTATTGAATTGAAATCATACATCCAAAATATAATAATTGTTTCTATATACAAATATTAAAATCATTGCTTTTTCGTCAATAAGATCATACATATATATATTTCCAAAGAGGAATAAAAGTAAATAAGAAAGGTGAATTGCTGTTGGCCAATGAAATAAGAAGGCAATGATTGCTCAGCTTTGAATCTAAACCGTTGATAGAAGTTGATTAACAAATACAGTTTCTTTGCTTTTTAATATTTTATTTTTCTTTATCTCTTCTCTCATCGTATCTCTCCAGATCTGTCAATCTCCTCATCTCTTCTTTCTCCTTTGCAAACTCATCTCCTCTTTCTTCTACGCTAGTGTAACGCGAATTCACCACCACACTCTTTTTTACACACAACCACCACCACCATCGCTCGTCACCACCACCGTCTCTGCCTAAAATAACACATCTTTTTCTTCTCTGTGAAAAGGCTTTGAATTGCATTTCCAGGGATAGAAAATTGTTTATCAAAGGATTTGGCCATGGCTTTAAATGACTCGGAAGCCCCACATAATTATACATTAACCCTTATCTCTGTTTTTGAGAAGCAAATCTCGATGCTTTTTGGTGTATGTGTTGAAACTTCTTATTATGCTAAATGATGGTTGCTTTCTTATATTCCTTCATACTAGTTAACATGTTTGGGTTTCTGCAGGTTATGAAGAAGATGTGGTGTGGAGATGGCAGATGAAGCTAGCGGTGGTGATGGAGCCGAGCAAGAATAAAAAGGGAAATGTGGTTGTGAGCAATCATGATAGATGAGAAGCTTGATGGTGGTGGAATAGCAGAGACAATCGGTAGGCTTGACGGTGGCTGTTCAAAGACAATGAGGTAGAAGAAAAAGAAATCAGTTGACGACAGAGAGTTTAAACGTAGCTTTTTTTTTTTTTAGGTTAGGCTGTTTTATGTTTAGATTAGTAAAACGGGTCAAGTTTACTTAATTTTTTTCATGTTGTTTTAGTTTTGTAAAAATGATTATGTTTATGTACTGATTTTATTAATAAATAAAATATCAATTTTAATTATAAATTAATATTCAATTTAAGTTTTAGCTATTTCAATTATAAGTAATTAATTGAATTTAATTTATTAATTTGATTAATTAATTTTAGTTGTCTTATTTTTAATTTATAGCATTATATTTTTGTCATTATAAAATATTTTATAGCACTAAGAAAACTATAAAAAGTACATAATTGCAAAAATGAGGTGCTATTAAAACTTATTAATATAGCTGAGTATGAATGTTACGATATCTCTATTTATTATATAGTTTATGAAAAAAACACTATGGTAAGGGGGGGGGGGAGGTCTACCATAGCTGTGGCAGACCTAGCGTTTTTAAAAACGATACGAAAAGCATATGGTCGCGTTTTCAGTGTGCTACTAATATTGATATTTCTTGTAGTGATGATTAATATGTTTCGTTTAAGTTTTACTTTCTGTTTAAGTTAATTACAATATTTTTTATTTCTGTTATTCTCGGACCATGCACACTTAAAACACATAATTCGCAAAGAGAAATGCACATCATCGATCAACACCAACACTTCTTCCTCGATACTACTTGTGAGCGAGACTCGGTTGACACCAACACTTCTTCTTTGATCGACACCAACCTACGAGCAAGCAACATGGTCACAACTCTTCTATTAACGAGGGATGAGAGTTGAAACTTACATGATCTTTAGGGTCATCTGCGTAACGCAGCATTCCATAGACCAGGGGGCTGAAATACCTGACCCAGTAGAAGCTGCTAAGGCTTTAGTTGCTCGACCCACAACGTTGGCTGATTACAACCGTCCATATCAATTCTAAGCTAATAAATCTGCAATTTGTCCTCCTAATTTCCAAAGGCACGATTTTGAGCTGAAGCATGCTTATTTTACACTTCAGGGACAGACACCTTACCTCGGTCACCCACTTGAGAATCCGATGGACCATCGTGGGTGGTTCGAGGATCTTGTAGTTACTATTAAAGCCAATGGGGTCTATGAATACTACCTTCTCTACAATCCCTTCAAGTACTCACTTGCTAGAGATGCTTCGTATTGGATTAAGCAGTTACCATCAAGATCGCTTACATCCTGGGCTGACATAAAAAATTCCTCCTTGCGTAATTTCTTTGGTGATACGCGATCTGAAGACTTGAGGAACAGAATTGCTACATTCACACATGAGCCTGTAGAGTCTTTCAAAAGCTCATCGATCAAATTCAATTCATGTCAGAGAGATTATCGACACCATGGGTTCAACGAGGTACATATGCTTAATACCTTATTTAGAGGCATCATTTTAGTTTACCAGATGGCTCTAGACACTGCTAGTTAGGGAAATTTCACCAGTAGGAATCCAGAAGAAGCTGTGAGACTTGTTGAGAACTTGGCATCTAGCAATAGAACCAACAACACTGATTTGGAGAGGAAGAAATCACAGCTAGCTTGGGAAATGAGCAGATGGATGAAGTTAAAGCCAAGCTGGAGAGTGTTTATAAGCTTCTCAAGAGGCAAGTGAGCTTTGCAGAAGATGTAAAGGCTATTGAGAGGGTGTGAACTACATTTGTGGCACTGGTTTTAGAGGTCTGGGAATCAGAGTGAATACAGAACTTTTATAGCATTGTTCAAAGGAGTAATTAAAACAAGAGTTCGCAGTACTAGAAACCCTACAACAACAACCACAACAACAACAACAACAACAACAACAACAACAACAACAACAACAACAACAACAACAACAACAACAACAACAACAACAACAACAACAACAACAACAACAACAACAACAATAAATGGAGCTTTTTCTTACCAGAATCCTCCACCAACAACAAAATAACACAAGATAGATAGTATGATTGACCAAGTTCTTGAGGGTCAGTAGAACTTGACAGTGAATTTTAATGAGAATATAGATGGAGTGTACACCAACCCGAATGACAATTTTGAAACTCTCAACACTCATGTGAAGAAGTTGAAGACTCAAGTGGTTCAGACCAGTGAAGCTGTTAGAAGACAAAAGTCGCATATTAAAGTAAAAGGAGAGCCTGACAGAAACACCATGTAAGTGTCATTATAGATGATGATTTTTGGCAAGTGGTGAAGGAAGAGAAACTCCAAGAAGGGGATTTTGAATTTGAAAGTTCCATCTTTTGGTAGTTCGCATTGGTGTCATTTGACACCAGAAGCTGAGCACCATTCGACATCCCATGATGAGTCCGTAGGATCTTGTGAAACAACAAGCACCGATTGACATCCTAACACTTTTGTCGGTCGACACCCAGCAGTGATTTACCGAGTTCAATTGCCAAGTATTGATGCATAATGTTTGAATGCTTTAAGATACCCATCTCAGACATTAACAGAGCTGGCAGAGGACACTAATCAGAAACCTGAAGATGCACATGAGCCTATAATCATTGAGCAACCTAATAAGGGACATATTCTTAAGATAAAGAACAACAAGTTCCTAAGAATCTAAAATGGAAAATAATGAGAAGGAGATGGATATTTGTACAAAAAGGGTACTAAGGATCCCTATAGACATGCCTTTCGATAATTCTTACTGGGCCCATCGATTCTGGATGTTTCCTGAGTGAACAGAGAGACAATGAGGACATTGAGCGAAGATTACACTTAAAAAAAAAGTGACCCTTGGAAGTTCATTGTTCTCTGCATAATTGGAGGTCACAACTATCCTAATGCACTCTATGACACATGTTCTTCAATCAGTATCATGCCTAGGGTTATGGAAAGTCAGCTAAGTCTGAAGATAGAGCCTCCTGAAGATTCTTTAATTTTTGTGGACTACTCTACGGTAATTCATGAGGAATTTTCAGAAACCTTCAGTTACAGATCAACAATGCCTTGTTCCAGTGGATTTTCATGTCATGGATATTCATATAGACTGAAATTCTTCTCTATTACTCGGTAGAGCCTTCATGGCTATTGTAGAAGCTGTTTGCAACATGCAGAAAATTCAGATGTGCTTGACACTTATTTACAAGGATACTTTCTATGAATCGGTCAGAATATAGGGAAACACACGCTACATTGAGATTGGAGATGATCCACGATTTGTGGCTGTTTGTTGTTCTGATTCTGGCGCAGATCATAAATATGACGGAGAGGTATCAATTGACACCCATACACCATCATCAGATCAACAACGTTGCGACTCCAAAATTATGAAAGGCTTTATTGATTGAGGCCATCATTCCACCCAAAAGAATAGTCCGTGTAGTAGCACCAGATGAGCATGGGTTTCACAAAGATGAAAAAGGCAATGCATTCGGTAAGGATGGAAGGCTCATCAATGTTTCAAAATAAGACATGAAAGCAACACTTGAGATGGCAGATAGTCGGGGAGGCTGTTATTTGAGTCTACCAATGTATGATGAATGTTTTCAGATGTCTGGAGTTCGTCTTACAGCTGCCTATCGGCCAGAACCTGTGGTTCACATGAGAGATAATGTTGAGAAAATGATAGCTGACATTAATACAGCTCAGTAGAGGATATTTGATGAGCTCTGCAAAAAGATTGATGCAATCTACTTTCCTCTCAACAACATTATTGGATGGTTAAGCAAAGGTATGGAACAGCTACAACTGAAAGTGGATTACACACATGAGTTCATTCAGAGACAGCAAGAGCAAAGAACCAGGAGAAGAAGCCATCAAAAGCTTTTTAGGCACGTGGTTCAAGATGAGCAAAGAAGATGTTTGTACTTTTTTCCAACAAGTATTCCATTACATCCATACTAGCCAAAAATCTCCAAGCCGTCAAGTTAAAGACTATAAACAAATGCTTCATGGAGGAAACCCAATCAATAAGTTCAAATTTAGTTTAATTTTGTTTTTAATGATTTTTCATATTTATTTTATTTTAGGTAAAAAAAGATCTGAGAAAGATAAGTCTGCACCGAGCACCAACCAATACCTGATCAATGTCGATCGACAGATCATCCAGAGTATTGAACGCCACTTAATTGTGTCGATCGACACTCATTACCAGTAAGCAGGTATACCAATTTTCCTTGTTAATTTTGTCCTTATGAATTATTTTCCCACAAATCTTAGATTGTATAACACCGGGGACAGTGTTGTTTAAGTCTGTGGGAGGTATTACTAATATTGTGTTTTATTTCAAGTTTTAGTTTTATATGTTTTCATTGAATTTTATAGAGCCAGGAGGGAGATAATGAACTTTTCATGTTTTACTTATTATCTAACCATTCTCTAACACCATTATTAGATTTACTGATTGCAGGGTTTACTGGAAAGAAATACCAAGTGGATCACCTGTGAGTAACATCCACACTTACTGAGACGTTTGAAGGAACCGAAGCTGGTCTCCAACTTAATCTACTTATTTTGCTTTTCTTGGGGCTTGGTATTCACTGGATCGAATTCCTTCTGCAAGTCTAGAAGTCAAAAGTCTGTGTGTATCTGGTTACTCTCTCTCTCTCTCTCTCTCTCTCTCTCTCTCTCTCTCTCTCTCTCTCTCTCTCTCTCTCTCTTCGGCATCTAGAAAAAGATTGAGATGAAAGAGAGGTAGAAAAATTTCCCATAACCCCATTATTCTAATTCCAAAAGGATCACACGTTGTTAGAAGTGAGGGGTAGAAAATTTTTCTATGACTCCATTACTCGCCTACAATTTTTCAAAAGAAAAAAATAGAAAGAAAATCCAAAAAGAAAAAGAAAAAGGAAGAAAAATATTCAGACAAGAGAAAAAGATGGAAGAAAGGGACCAGAGAAGGCTGCATATGTGTTCAAATACTTGCTTGAGTAAGAGTCATGTTTCCTTTGATCAATACTTCACAAGGTAAAGCATGCACCTTTTTATTATAAGAAGTGAGGTTTGTAGAGCGGTATGTCAGAAAATATTAGCTAAGTTGTTGGCTATATGGTTGGTTGTTAATCTAAGGTAGAGTACATAAGGTACCTCCAAAGTTGGCGTTGATTAGTGTGATTTGCAACATTGCAGAGGTGAGAATAGTAAGTTTAAAAATTGTGTGAGTCCCAGCGATTTTAAACCTCTTTCACAAAACTGTTATAATATTTCCTTGAGGACAAAGCAAAAAGATAATTTTGGGAGAGTTGGCATACTATGGTTTTTACCAGTTTTTACCCATAGTATATGTATGATTTTGAAGTATATTGTATGTGTATGTAGTCTATTTGTGAGTATTTTCAGGTATATGTATTTTTTGAGCAATGTGGAGATTATGGAGCTTAATGATGAGGAAACTCGTAGCTGATGGAGAAATCATAAATCAGAGTTGAAATCAAGAAGATTTGTCGCTCGACACTAACCCCTTGATGTCGCTCGACACCAGTGCGGTAGACGGCCGACTAAAAGTCAAGACCGACTAAAGTACAGAAGATCTACATAATTACAAGACTACTCCTAGCCAACTTTATACCTAGTATTTATGTGTGTTTGCCATTGTTTGGGCAACAAAACCACCTTAGACCACCACCAAAAAGCACCCACATACTATTCCGCATTCTTAGAAGCTTTTTAGTTATTTAGTTTTAAATAGAAGATCAAGACTTTCAGAGATTTGTATTGAAACTATTCAGATTATTGTTATGTTTTGCTTAGTTATGTCTGAGTAGTTTCTCATGTAATGTATAGGGTTTTGTTAGGGTTTGTATGAATTGCTGAGACATGTAAGGTTTAGGGTTTTGTTAAATCTATTAAGGATCTTTCATCAGAATTGGACTTATTACTTGTGTTCTAGAGTAGCTAACTGAAACCATGAACTTATGATATTTGTAAATATGACAATAGGTTCATTACCTAATATTAATTCTGCTGAACTAGGTGGTTAAATACATGCGAGAGGTGGTTTAAATTAACGTAGTGAACATATATATATAATCAAGTAAATGTATATATTTTAAAGAATGTGCTCCCAACTTTGATCTTTCTGGAAAGCTCTAAAATATAAACAATTACTAATTTATTTTTATTATATATTCAAAATATATTCAAAATATATCTAAAGTATGAAATTCATTTAAAATAAAATTACCTATTTTTACTAGCTCATTCCACCAATCTGATGTTATGTCCACTTCTCCAAATTCATGAACCCCAAACCAGTATCATTTCATGTGATGCGTTTATAAACATTATACTGCTTTTTTAAATGATCCATGAAGTGTTTGAATATTTTTCATGGAAGATTGCAAGCCAAAAAGATTTAGAAATTCGGCCCGACACATTGATGACCAATTTCGTCAAGGCACGTAATTCATACCGTAAAGAATATAAAATTTCAGATCATGAAGAAAACCAAGAAAGATTTGTAAGAAAATCAAAACTATATGAACGTTAAAATATTAAAGAAAAAGAACTAAGAAAAAGAAAGAATCACCTCAACATTTGGTGTCTGCAAAAGAGATTGCGTTTGATCTGCCATATTATCTCTTCATAAAAAAGTTAATAATAAGCATATCCGATTTTTTGGTGAATTTTGACTGAAAATAAAAATATTTAACACAAAAAATTACAACAAATGGATTTCTTTTGTTTTTATTTATTTATTGTAAAAACAGTTAGATAACAAACTCTCTATTGTTCAGCGTTATCATAAAATAACTTAAAATGCAATTACACTTCATCTACACACGTGTGCCATATACTTAAAATATCATGATTGGCGTTAACACTTAGCGTAGACTTGGTAACAATTTTGTAAACATGAAGCTAATCATATTCGTTCCTGAAAAATTAAAAAAAATGGTTAATGCTTAAAATAACTAAATATGGTGAATACATGAACACATGATGAAATGAATTGAAACTTTGCATATGTGTTCATCATAATTGTATGAATTCTACTAGAAAGTATTTCATTAGAAACGGAATATACTGCATGAATTTAGAGAAATAGTTATTAAACCTGAAATATTGTTTTCATCATCTCTTTGATTATAGATCAGAATCGCATTATTTTTATGTATGAGCGTAGATATTAAAATTATCTTTCTATTGATTAATGATGCGTAAAATATGATTACGCAATATGAAAAATATAAGAGTCAAAATTTTATACTGAATTGCATAAAAATAAATCATATGAAAAATATGAATAGTAACATGACACGTGTCACTTCAAATGTGTCTTAAGAGTTCATATTTATTATGCTCATATCTCTCTGAATATAAATCACATAATTTTTATGTTTGTGTGGCTGTTAAAATTATCTTTCATTTGATATGCATAATATTGGCATACATTTAGAAATATATTAAGATAATATGTTTTGGTCATAGTTTGTATTAATTTAACTAAAATGATCTTTGTGTAAAATAAACATGTTGTATATTTTTAATTCATGTTAGAAAACACATTTATGTAGTATGAGTTTATTGTGTTTAGAACTAATCTAGAGGGAATCCTTTATGTGTTCAAAACTTGAAATTTTGTATGAAAGAAACTAATTTATTGTAATAAGATTTTAATATGGGTGATGAATGAGAACATACTAAACTCTCGATCTTGTATTTAAATCAAATTACTAAGATTTAATTTATGTTCATTGCAAGATTTTATTATATGGTTAAAATATGTAAAAAAAAATAAACCTCTCTATATGTTCTAGCAAGTATGTGTTTGTTTTTAAGAACATCATTGATAACTAAGCTGAGAAGATAAATTTTAAAATGATAAATTATGATATTTGGTATCGAAAAGTTCAATATGAATCGGAGCTTGTGACCCAGAAGTAATTAACTTGAAGGCAAAAGTCTAACACAGTGAAGCCACCTGGATTCGGGTCCCGGCTACTGAGAAATTAACATTTCAGCATCGCTAGGGGCATTGGACCGACACGTGGGTAGCACGTGGCTAGTCTGGACCCACTTCTGTGGCTGTCGGGATACCCTTGTATAATTCAAAAAAGAAAATTCAAGATGTCTTCGATGAGGAAGATGTGAGAGAGAAGTTTTTTTCCATTTCCTGGAATAGAATTAGAAAGACACTACAACTCAACATGAGATAGATTAAGATGCTATGTTGTCTAAATTAAGAAAGTAGCATTTCTCACATCATATTGTTGAGTTGAAGGCATGATGATCTCATGCATGAGTCTGAAGCGTATGAAACTGTAAAAGACATGTGGAAGACTTTGAAAAATAAAAATTGAAAAGCACTTGTGAAGTACCAAAGGGTATCTCAAAAAATAAAAAACACAAGATGTTTGTATGTGGAAAATAACTATAAGGTTGTGGTACCACATATTGACACTTACCAGCTACATAGATTGCAGGAATTCTTTCATATAATATGATGTCTTGTACGTTTTTCTGGGTTTACTTAAGTTAGAACTTGGTTGAAAATCTGTAATATATGTTTAAACACTTTCTGGGATCTATGTTCTTTAGTTCTAGTTATGCTTGTGATGGTTTCATTGTACATGACTGTACCGCAATCATTATTGGTAGTCATGTTGATCGTGGTTTTCCATGTCACAAGTTCTTGATTTACTCACATTGGCATTGATCAATTAAATAATTTGGCTAGAGAAATCCTTCTTGGTTCACTCATCCTAGCTGGTCTTGACATATGTGAGCCAGGTTTGACGGAAAAGCAATAAGAGTAGAGCTTTCACTGCAATTATTTTATTTAGACATTCATAGTCAGGTGAATGTAAGGGGTAGGCATGGGGCCTCAGATTTCATCACTTTTATAGAAGAATTTACTCGATTCAGGTATATGCACCCAGATTCTCGCAAATAAAAAGAGTTAAAGTGCTTTAGACAATATATCACTTTGATTGAAATCAGTTGGAGAGGACGGCCAAATGTTTGAGAACTGATCGAGCAGGTGATATCTATTTTAATAGGTTTTTAAATGTGTGGTTATTGATAGAAAACTGATCCTTCCCTCATTTCTTAAATCAGTTGAGTGTATGAGGTGCAAGTAAGCCTTAAATTTTGTTTTGGGATGATACACTACTAACTACTGCATATACACTTAACCATGTGCCCTCTAAATCTATTATTTCTAGTCCTTATGAATTATGGACAGAAAGAAAGCATGATCTAGTGTTATTGAGATATTTGTGGGTTGTAACATTTGTTCACTACTTCACATTTTCGTACCAAATTGGATATTAGCTAGAGAAAGAAGTATGTCTTCATTATATTTTTTTGAACATTGAAAAGTTATTTTCTATTCAGAGAACAATTAGATGGAAGTATAATACAAATCAGATTACGAGATGTGGAATTCATGGGAAAATGTTTTTCTAAAAGGGAAGAGAATGAAAGAAAGTCTCATCTTAAAAGAAATGTAGAACATAAGGATTAAGTTCTTTATTATCCAATCAACATTTATCAGAAAAATATTTATAATAAAAAATCATTTACAAGATGCTAATGCTCTTTGCTCAATTCTCTCATATGGAACTTTTGGTAGAACATTTATAGTTATAATATATAAAAACTGAAAATAGTTCCACATATTTAATTTATTTTACATAATAATATAAAAAACTATGTTTATAAAAATAAATTTATATATCTTAAAAATAAAATTTTCGATTAAATTTTTTAAAAACTTTAAAAGAAAACTATTTCACATTTAAAATATAATATAAGTTATATAATTACACATATCATTAGTTATTTTTAATAACAAAACATAACATAATATATATTTAGATATTATAAATATAAACATATCTATATTATTCCAAAATAAATAAATTATATATCATATAATAATTTTTATGATAGTTTTATATATGAATCATTTACTCATTTACCAAAGAATAAATAATGATAATTTATATATAAATTTTATATAAGTAAATGATTCATATATAAAACTATCATAAAAATTAATAATTTATTTATTTGAGTTAACACAAAAATAGGATTTCAATTTTTTTTTTAAATGATAATTTGGGTTAACTAATCCTAGACGTTTTTGTTTAGTGTTAAGGAATGTGTTTTTGGAGATAGGATTTCAAATTTTTTTAAAATAAAAAAACTTAATATTTTTTAAAATGTTATTTGGGTCGTTTTAGTTTTTGAGGTCTATTTTTGTGATAAATACTTAAAAAGGTCTATTTGAGAGAATTCCCCATGTTTATATGCAAAAAAAAAAGATTTTCTATTTTGAAAGAAATTTTACATTTAAGTTTTTGAAAATAATAATATTTGATATTTCAAATATAATTTAATTTACAGAATTAAATTAAATGCATTATTTTAATAAAAAATATATCATTAATATATATTACAAATATATATATATATAAATTATTTTAAAATAAATATATTATTTACTACCTTTTATGATATTTTTAAAATTGTATACTCCAATGATTTTATTAATATTTTTGATGAGACCATACAACTTCTGCAGAATATTGCTTTTACAACATACTGCTAATGCTTTATCAACGACTGCACTAATCGAGGCCTGAGCCAACTAGTGTTTCTTTTACTAACAAATATGTGTAAGTTGATAAAATTCTTGCAAAATACCACAACTTAGTAGGAGAGAAACATTGGTTAATGACTAAATATGATGCATATTGCACCACACAAAATAAATAATGTGCTGATAATACATAGTAATCTCTACACCTCACATTCTCCTCATATATATATATATATATATATATATATATATTTATTTATTTATTTATTTAGTTGGAGATGGAAAATTTGTGATGGAATTGATTGGGGAAACTCTAATCAGTATTCCAAACGAGTTTTTTATTCTTGATGCACATGATTCCATAAATTTTATAAGGAAAAGAATATATCCCCATATATTTCTTTATAATAGAATAAATTTTTTTTTTTTACTCTAGGTAAATGAAACACGGTACAACAGAGGCGCACCTTAAGCAATGGTGGGTTAAAATCAAGTGATTTTAGAGTGTTTGAGTGGAGTTTCTTAGTTAAAAAATTAAGAGAAATTACTTGAAATGACTCAAATTAATCTAAAAATTACTAGAATAAATCATATTAAAATTTAATTTCTAGACTAAAATGAGATAGAAGCAAATTTACTAAAAGCCCCTCTCTTACTTGGTTTGGCCATCGAATGATAAAATCATTCTAAAGAAAAAAAATGAAGCGTTTGTTGTTTGTCGAGTCTCTCTCTCACGACTTTTGTCGTCTCTCTCTTTCTCCGATCAAGAGCCACCTTCATCCCTATCCCACACCGACAACATCTCCTTCGTCACAGACCCCTTCGATTTCTTCATCTCCTCCATCACAGCCCCTTCGATTTCGTCATCGCTGTACAACAAAAACCCTAGGAAAGATTTGTCTTCATTTTTTTAATCGACGAAATTGAACATGTAAGTGTTAAAGCTATCCAATTCCAAGTTATTTTTTTTTCTAATTTTTTTTTTAACATATATTGCTTGATTGAATGTTTAATTTCGAAAACCCAAAATCTCAATTTCAATACTCCGTCAACTTTAAAATCAATAGACTTGTTCTTTTTTTCCAGTAAATTTGGTTATGAAAGATTGTTTCTAGGGTTCAAGAAGATTCTCAAGTTCTGCGGAAAGACCAAAGCGAGAGATTACAAGGGAACTTGGGTGATGGAGGAGTACATGCTTCCGAGTAAATGGAACTCTAAGCAAGATCACATGGTTTGCACGATTCAGCTTTTGTTCCAAACCGAGATCAATCTCTTGCTCGCCAAGCATTTATCCTATTCATCAGATACGCTTCCTGCAACACAGTCGTTGTCAGCTTATGGAATCCGTTTAGCCAATTCACAAGACGATGGTGCATATCTGCAGATGATATTCGAATCTGGTAGGAACAACTAGCCCAGCTACATTACCAACGACGTGTATTGAGTGCTTGTGGATCATGAAGATAAGAGGTTTAAAGAATCTGGACTTTGCATATTTGCTAACTGTTCAGAGGCTTATGGTTATACCGATGGATGTGATAGCGGTCGTTGGAGGTCGGAGGATCAAGAGTGGTGATTAGCCAATCTTGTCGATGAGCCATGAGGTAATGGGTTTCATGAGGGTTTTCATGTTTTCGAAGAGGATAAGGACAAATATTTTGATATTGAGAAGGAAGAAGAAGTGTTGCAAACTTGGATTATGGAAGAGTATAGACTTGTGGAAGAAGCAATGAAGGATAAAATGTTGTGTGTTATCAAGCGTCAGAGGTAAATAGCTATTGATGATGGTCATGATTCACGAGAAGGTTGTAAATATTCCAGATTCCATTTTTATTCAGTGTCACATTTTGTTCATTGATTCATGAGTCTGTTTTTTTTTTTTAACTCTCTGTCTTCTAGCTATGATATCGTCTCTTAGCTGATGATGATTCATGAGATCACTTGTTCCAGATTCCATTTGTATTCAGTGACTCATTTTGCTCTTTAAATAACATACAAAATTGATCATGATTTATTTGTTTTTATTTCTCCCTCTGCATTCTAACTATGATAGTTTTTTTTTAACACGCAAGAACCGCTAATCTCATAAAGGCAACGATATTAGCAGTAGCAGTAACTTGATATTTCCAAACATAGGTTATATTCTAGATGGTCCAGTACGAATGAGTATTGAAATAGCAGAAGCAGTAACTTGATCATACATGCACTACGAATGAATTTGGCAGCCGACATCTATGAAGAAGTGGCAGAGGTTGGATGGATGTATAACTTGGCAGGTTTTATTTTGTTACTTTGGTTTCTATGTAGTTTCTTATGTATATATAGGCTCGCTTAACTTTGTTTCTGTTTATATAGGCTTTGTTGTGGTTTCTATGTGGTTCATGTTAGTGTTGATCGAAAACCTTATGTATATAAAGGTTCGTTTGCAAAGCCTTAAAGTAGTTCGAAACCACCAGCCTGAAAATAGATCAAAAAGAACCTAATGACCAAAGAATGAAAGTTAAGGTATATGAAATGTAATGTAAACCAAAGATAAATTACCAATGTGTAAATGTAAATACCACCGAATATAGCACCAACCAAAATATGAAATCTAATGACCAAAGTCTGAAACTAGATCAAATTACTCATCACTTAAGAGAAGAGATGACGATAGTTATAAAAATTAGACCTAATTGTGGTCTTAATTATATTAGAAATAAACCAAACTCAGAATTGTAGTAAACTTGGTTTAATTCGACAATAATTGTGTTTGGTTTGCTAAAACCCAGAAATAAGTTTAAAAATCTGTCACCTCATAAATTAAAAAGTCTGTCACCTCATATTTAAAACGTCTGTCGCATATGGAAATCGGTTATGTAACTGTGCCATAGGAGACTAAATCGATTGTAAATATCTAGCATTTATAACAAATCTGTTATCTCATTTGGAAGTTATATTTCAAAAATCTATTTTCTATAGAAATCGGACAATTAACTCTATCATAGAAACAAATCTGACGTTTCTAGGAAAATCTACCGCCACTTTAATGATAGATTTTATTTTCTTGTTAGATTTAGTAAACAGATTTAATGCTCGATAGATATATTTTTCGGCAAATAAATCGTCCAACGACCTAATGTTGAGGGTACTTTGGTCATTAATTTTTTTATAACTATAAGTAAGGGTAATGTTGACCCAAAAAATAATCTAGTAATTTTAAAAAGAAAAGAATCATTCTAGTTATTTCACAATAAATTTGAGTCATTCTAGTAAACTTCCCAAAAATTAAAATCCAAATCTCATGGTTTTGGGTGATATTATTCTACACTCATTTAACAAAAACCACTAAAAATTCTGCAATTTATTAAATTCATCTAAAACTTCATTAAGAATTTAAATCACCTCAAACTTTATATTGAACACCCTCCTCTAATTGACACTCCACAAGATTGATTATCAAATGCTCAATTTGTCACAAGGCTATGAGTTATTCTATAATTTTTTTAACTTTCCAGCAACAGATTGTTGTACTTGTAAGTGTTTGCTATATTTGAGAACTAGGGTCCACTACAAGAAAACGTTTCTATAACAACGAAATTTTACGACGAAAATAATTCTTCGTATACTTACGACTATATTACTTGTTCTTTACGACTAAACCAAGTTTAGCCGTAAACTTGACGTAAATTTACATGGAGAAGAATTCTTCGTAAACTATTTGTAAAGTTACGATGAAAGGACGAGGAAAGAGAAACTTCGTCGTAAATTACACGTAAGTTTCCAAGGCGTTTACGACGAATCGTGTTACCGTTAATTTTGGAGAAAACGTGTATGTAGTGCGCTTCGTCTAACTAATTTCGTTTTAAAAGCATTGTAAAACCTATGTGGTGCAGTTGTAAATCACTAGTAAAATATTTTCTTGTAAAATTGTTGTTACACCTTTCCTTACCAAGCTCGAAAAGTTCCTATATATAGGTCAGTTGCTCAATCTTAATAGCACACAAACAAATAGAAGAAAAAAAGAATCAAGAAAAAAAATCAGAACACTCAAGGATTTCTAAGCAACTGAAGGGAGTGCACAGTCACCAGAATAGTTCTTATGAACTACGCATAGTTTTTTCACAAAGAAATAGCTCGAGGTTTTTCCTCGAGGAGATCGCTCGAGGAAAACTATGTGGAGTTGATAAAAACAGTTCCGATGATTGTATACTCCTTTCAGTTTTCTTTTTTTTTTCTTTTTTTTTTAATTTCGGCCGTTGTAACGTCGTCGAAAATGAACGACGAATATACTTGAAAATGCCCAATTTATTTATTCGTTTGGGTTTTAAATATTTTTTAAATATATTTTGTTGATAAAAAAGGAAAATTTTAAAATCTTGGTTCTTAAAGTTTTGAATTAGAATTAATTTTGGTATAGATGAAACTGGAGTAATAGAAAAGTGATTAGATGAATGCCACTTAATTTTTAATTTAATTTTTGGAAAATCTCTATAATATTATTTGAGAAATCACTTTCTTATTTGTCACGCTCACGTTAACTCTCACGCTGGTTGATTACTATGATACCCCTAATGAATTAAAAAATACATTTAAATATTATGATTTCCTTTTATTTTTTTAAATAACAATATAAAATAAAAAGGAAACATGTATAAAGTTTACAAAAATATTTAAAAAAGAAAATATAAGTATATATAAATATGGTTTCATAAAAATAGAAAGTTCACAAAATAGTAATATTTAATTTAAATATATTTTAAATAACATAAATATAATTTTGAAGTAATAAAATACTTTATAACTATATCTTCTTAGATGAAAAAACAATATTCGTATATAATGTGATTCCATAAAAAAAGTTCACACAACTAATCTTTATATTAGAAAAGAGATATTTTTTTTATTTTAAAAAATAATTTTAAACAATAAATATATAGATTTTCAAAGTATTTGTTTTTGTATATATCTATTTTATTAGATGATTACATAAAATAATTAAGTAACATAAACTGATATATGTTTAATTGACAAAAAATTATAATTAGTATTCTTAAAATATATATTGTTTTTATTTTAGTATATTTTTGACTATAATATCTTACAATTACAGCAAAAAATATAAATTCTATTTACTTATATAATATAATTTATCAAAAACAATACCATTTTTACTGCATATTTTAAGAGATATTAAAAACAAAACTAAAGATGAATTTTAATAATAAACATCTTTTTATCAAATAACTACAATTGTCTTAAAATATCATAACATTATATAATTTATCTAAGTAGATATATTATATTTTAATAGTTAAAATTATATGTTTTCTTAATAACTCTTTTGATTTTTAATTTTCTGTTTTTATGTTTGTGGAACTTAATATAACCATAATCAGAATACTTAAACAAATCAGAATCCTTATTTTAAAAATAAATTTTAGTTTACCATCTAATCAGTCTAAATAATGTAAATATTGATATGTGTTCATAAGCTTGCAAAAATTTATTAGTTACTTAAGTATATAATTTAGAATCAGAATATACTTATATTTCTAAGGTAACAACCATCATAAATGCAAATAAGATAATTAATCAAAAATTTATATATATTTAGAATAAAAAGGATTATAGTTGAATTTAGAGAAATAGATAGAATCTAATATAACTCAATGATAACTAAATCAACCGTAAAAA
Organism: Eruca vesicaria subsp. sativa; assembly: GCA_932364175.1. NCBI lineage: Eukaryota > Viridiplantae > Streptophyta > Magnoliopsida > Brassicales > Brassicaceae > Eruca > Eruca vesicaria. The sequence goes on from CAKOAT010931821.1 coordinate 110,552, forward strand.
CAATAAAACTGACGAAATATAACATATCTAAAATTATATATAATTAAATTAATATAATATTATTAATATAAATTATACCTACAAATTATAAATTAATTTTAAATTTGAAGTAAATATCAATTATTTATTATAGTATATTTATTTTATAAATATTTATGTCCGTGCATGAGTACGGGAAAATCACCTAGTAATTATGAAAGATGGAGAGTGTTTCAAAAAAGAAATGGAGAAGAAGAGGTGAAAATTGTGGGTAATATTTGAGGAGGGGGGGGGGACGAGACTTAGAGATCCGGATTGATAGGTGGATTAGTGGGTTAGAGCATCTCCAACCCTACTCTAAAATCCACTCCAAACTCCATTTTGCAGTAAAATCATCTCCAACCCTACTCCAAAACCTACTCCAAAATGAAGTAACAAATATGATTACTCCAAATATGGAGTAAACCAACTCATTACTCCAAAATGAAGTTGAACTTTTTTATTTATAAAATGGTCCTCCACATTTATATATTTTTAGTTGTTAATAAAATGTTATTATAAATAACTATATTAATATTATTTTACTATATATATATGATAAATTTACTGTTAACATTTATTAATTATATAAACAGCCTCATTTTTAATAAAATATTATTATAAATAAGTATATTAATATTATTTTACTATATATATTATAAAATTTACTGTTAACATTTCTTAATTATATAAACATCCTCCTTTTTAATAAAATATTATTATGAATAAGTATATAAATATTATTTTACTATATATACTATTAATATTTCCTAATTATATTAATAGCCTTGTTTTTAATAATATTTTTATAAATAAGTATATAAATATTATTTTACTATATATATTGTAAAATTTACTGTTATTTTTTCTTAATTATATAAATAGCCACATGATGAACGCTTTTATGCAACAAAATATATATAATATAAAACATAAAAGATCATATATATAAAATAAAAGATAAGCACCATACAAAAGAAATAACATAAAATAAAACTTACAACAAAGATAATTGTTTAATAATCCGATAAATCAATTTTGGATCCATTAAAATTATTAAAATAATTGGATAACATATTATTAAATTCTTACATAACATGATAATATAAGATGATTGTAATCTCGAAGAGCAAATTGAAGTTGAAAGAGAATTTCTACCTAGGGAAGTTGAAATTGAAGGATGTGAGGTTCCAGAGTTTCTTTTCCGTTTCAGAAAAATCAAAGATAAATAAGCTTATTTTTTACTTCAAAATGCATTAATTGATCATTTGTGGGAAAATTATTCTAATTCTAATGAATAATTTTAAATTGATGTATTATTGTGTTTAAGCTATGTAATGTAATTTTTAACGTACTAAATATTTTCTTTTAAAACTTTGTTAAGTAATTTTATTTATATAATAAAAATTTAATTGTTGTTAATATTATATTTAATAGAAATGCTATAAACTGAAAATAGACTGTTTTGCAAATAATATAAATGAAAGGTGATATGACTAATTTTAAAATAAAAATATAAAACATAATATATTAGAAATATTTTTTGGAGTAGAAAATGGAGTAATACATTGGAGATGCTCTTAGGATAGTAAATGGGTAGGTTAGTAAATAAACAATCTGTTTTTTTTTTAACAACATTAAATAAGTAATGTTTTTTTTTAGGTTTTATGTGTTAAAGAATAAAGAAGAAGGTTGTAACTCTCATTGTCTTATTCATCACGTGCACATACATATATATACATACAAGAGAATAAGCATATTCCTTAGGAGATAAGGATTACAACAATAAAGGGGATGATTATCCTAATCCTATAATGATTAGGATAACTACAACATATGGATAAATACAAGGGAGGATAATGACAAGT
>CAKOAT010931821.1:118652-170612 GCA_932364175.1 Eruca vesicaria subsp. sativa
AAGGGGATGATTATCCTAATCCTATAATGATTAGGATAACTACAACATATGGATAAATACAAGGGAGGATAATGACAAGTCTTGGCCGCCTGGTATGGATAAGGATAAGGTGCTTGTCGCCTGGTCTTGGACTGAAGTGAGACTGATGTGGTCTGGTCCATTTCCGGATATGTCCCAACCATCATTTCTCAACATTATGATCTTTTGACCTTATTTATTTATTTTTAATTCATTTCTTGAGTAAAAAAAAAAAGTGGTCCATTCTAATTTCCCTTTTCTTTTCTTAACCCCTCTTGGTCCATTCCAGAATTTGATCCGAATATATTCAAGTTCCGAAGAATATAGACGAAACAAATCAAATCACCAAACGATGGAAGAAAACAAGACGACGGAGATGAACGAGAATCTGATAAACTCCTTCCTCGAGATCACATCTTCATCAAGAGACGAAGCTACTTTCTTCCTCGAAAGCCACCGTTGGGATCTAGACTCCGCCGTCTCCACCTTCCTCGACAACGACGCTTCAGCCGCCGTTGCCGCCAACGATCTCCCAACTGGTCCAAACCCTAACTTACCCCCTCCTTCGATTCCCGCCGCATCGGCTTACTCTCCGTCTGAATCCTCTCCTCGCTCGCGATCTCCTTCTCCGCCTTCCCGCGACGCTCCTTACCGTCTCCGATCGAAAGCCGAGAATCAAGGAGCTTCAGGGAGCCGTAACACTAGGAGCCGTCAACAAGCTGGGAACATCCGTACCTTCGCCGATTTGAATCGTTCCCCCGCTGACGGCGCGGATATTGATTCTGATGAAGGGCAAGAGTACTACACTGGTGGACAGAGGAGGTTAATAGTTTGCTTATCTTTCATTATTTAGCAAATCATGTTAATATAGTGAAACTCATCTTATTCAAAGGCTGTAGAATTGTGCTATTTGATTGCTTAATCATGTTGTAGGAATGATCATATTTCAATCTTGGACATGTTTAAAGCTTTATATTCATTGTTTGTGCTAATGGTGTTTTTTTCTTTTTGGATTGTGCCTTGTGTTTAGTGGGATGATGGTTCAAGATCCTAAGAAACCAAAAGATGTTGATGCACTCTTTGAGCAAGCTAGGCTGTCAGCTGTGGACAGACCTGTTGAGCCATCAAGATCAGCTTCTACAAGCTTCACTGGAGCTTCTAGGATGTTGTCTGGTGAACCTGTTCCCTCTGCTCCTCAGCAGCAGCTACAAGAGCAGCCTCAATTGGTTATGCACACCATCACTTTCTGGAGCAACGGTTTCACCGTTAATGATGGTCCTTTAAGGAGGTTCGAGGACCCTGAAAACGCTACCTTTATGGAGGTATTATCCAAATCAGAGTTTTATACAACACCATAGAACTCAAATTGATTAGAATAGGAATCCTTATCATAAATGTTATATCTTTGCAGAGCATTGCGAGGTCAGAGTGCCCCCGTGAACTTGAACCAGTAGATAGGAACATTCGTGTTCATGTCGATCTTGTCAAGCGTGAAGACAGCTACACTGTAACTCTCATTCCCTGCTCTCGTTAGTACTATAGTTCACCTGTCAAGGTTTTTTTACTCTGTATCTCTTGACTCGCAGGAACCACCAAAGCCCAAAAATTCATTCCAAGGTGTAGGAAGAACTCTAGGAGCAAGCGGATCCGGATCAGCTGCAGAACCACAAGCTCCACCCGCACAAATGAACACAGCCCCAGCACCATCAGTAGGGCTAGTTGTAGACCAAGCAGCACCAACTACTTCGATCCAGCTAAGATTGGCCGACGGAACACGCCTTGTATCCAGGTTCAACAACCACCACACAGTGAGAGACGTGCGTGGGTTCATCGACGCTTCAAGACCCGGTGGGTCCAGAGAGTACCAGTTATTAACCATGGGGTTCCCTCCTAAACAGTTGACAGACTTGGACCAAACTATCGAGCAAGCTGGTATAGCTAACTCGGTCGTCATCCAGAAGTTCTAGGTTTATTCAAATTTAAGACACCCCATTCAGTTTATGTCAGCTCTTTCCTCCTTTTTTTGAAGTGTTTGAGAACCTTTATCCATTGACTTAACTATTTGGTCAACGTCGGTAGGATTTGGATAATTTGAGAGAATCATAAAAACCACTTTTCTTCTTTTATTCACTTTCTTAGTCATTTTCTTAAGCTTCTACAGTTTCATTTTATATTTCAAAGTTTTGACAACTTGTTTCTCAAACCCTAATATAATAAAACTACTTATTTTCAAAGTTTGAATTACAAATTCAATATGAATTGCTGACTCAACTAACTACCGTATCGATTAGAATAAAGCAAATAATATGAGTTTGGGACTCGTGAATTGACGAGTAGACCAGTTGCTGCTTAAACTCCACACACATATACACTTCCATAAATCAAGGGGTCAAAAAGGTAAATAGAAGTACCTGCCCATCTGTCGATTCTCATTTTTCTTGTTATCTTCAAAAAAACTTTTTTTTTTTGAACACCACTTCAAAAAAACTTTATATTTTGTAAATTAATTAGTTTTCTCTGTTAATCGAAATCCGAAGGAAGCCAGAGATTTTTACAGTCGAGAGGGATCTATTTTTGTTCCATTACAACCTTAAAAATCTTCATGTAGTGTTCTGTATATTCCCAGATTTCTTTTTAGATTATCGTGCTGTGCCTCATTGCCGTGTCCCCTGGCGTTCTCTCTCTCTCTCTTGCTCGATTCAAGTTGAAAGAGAAAGAAAATAAAGTTGCGGGCTCCTTTCTTAGGCTTCGAATGGCCAGATCTCTCTCTACTCATCTGCCTAATTGTAAGCTATTTCATATGTCTCCCAAGCTTACATCTTTTTGTTCTTTATTGTTTCTGCTTCCTCGGTTTTCAACATTTGATTCGTGTGTATGCAGGGCTATTTAATGATTAGCTTTTTTTTTTTATATATTTTTCAATTAGAAACAGGAACATGAGTTTAACTGGTTCACACGACACAAGTGTTGAAAACTCTTGAATCTTGTGGCGAAGTAGAGCAAAAACAAACAAGAGAGTGTCGGGAGATAATTAGGGTTTTCTAGTAGATATGATCAAGCAGATATTTGGGAAAATACCCAAAAAAACTTCCAAATCATCACATCCAAACGGAGAAGGTGGTGTTAATTCGCATCACACCCCTCCTCCTACCTCAAATGGCACTATTGCTCCTTCCTCAAACAGATCCAATGGGGTTTATGAAGCTTTCCCTAGCTTCAGGGATGTTCCCACCTCGGAGAAGCCCAATCTATTCATCAAGAAACTCACCATGTGTTGCGTCGTGTTCGACTTTACTGACCCTTCCAAGAATCTCAGAGAGAAAGAGATAAAGAGGCAGACTTTACTTGACCTCGTAGACTACATGGCCACCGTTTCCACAAAGTTCACCGATGCTGCAATGCAAGAGATTGCGAAACTTGCAGTGGTTAATCTCTTCAGGACGTTTCCTTCTGCTAATCACGAGAGCAAGATCCTGGAAACTCTTGATGGAGACGATGAGGAGCCAGCTTTAGAGCCTGCTTGGCCTCATCTTCAACTTGTCTACGAGCTTCTCCTCAGATTTGTGGCCTCCTCCATGACTGATGCCAAGCTTGCTAAGAGATATGTAGACCATTCTTTCGTGTTGAAGCTCTTGGACCTGTTTGACTCTGTAGACCAGAGAGAAAGAGAGTATCTGAAGACCATTCTCCACCGGATATACGGTAAGTTCATGGTGCATCGACCTTTTATCAGGAAGGCTATCAACAACATCTTCTACAGGTTCATCTTCGAAACAGAGAAGCATAATGGCATTGCGGAGTTGCTTGAGATTCTTGGAAGTATAATTAATGGTTTCGCTTTGCCCTTGAAAGAAGAGCACAAGCTCTTCCTAATCCGGACTTTGATACCACTACACAGACCTAAATGTGCTGCGGCTTATCATCAACAGCTTTCTTATTGCATTGTTCAGTTTGTAGAGAAAGACTCCAAGCTTGCTGACACCGTCATTAGAGGTTTACTAAAGTATTGGCCTGTGACCAACAGTTCTAAGGAAGTTATGTTCCTTGGTGAGCTGGAAGAAGTCTTGGAAGCAACACAAGCAGCTGAGTTTCACAGATGTATGGTGCCTTTGTTCCGTCAAATTGCCAGATGTCTCAACAGCTCACACTTTCAGGTGCGGTTCTGAATTTGTGATTGTGTAATAATGGTAAGAGTTGCTAGATTCAATCGTGTTTCTGTTTTTTTTTTTTTTTTTTGTCTTTGTCAGGTAGCTGAAAGAGCTTTGTTTCTATGGAACAACGATCACATAAGGAACCTGATTACTCAAAACTATAAAGTTATAATGCCAATCGTGTTCCCGGCAATGGAAAGAAACATGTGTGGCCATTGGAACCAAGCGGTAAAGAGTCTGACTTTGAATGTGAGGAAAGTATTGGCGGAGACAGACCAAGCTCTGTTTGATGAATGTTTAGCCAAGTTCCAAGAAAATGAAGCGAACAAAACCGAGGTTGTGGCGAAACGAGAAGCAACGTGGAAGCTTTTGGAAGAATTGGCAGCTTCCAAATCCATAGGCAGCGAGGCAGTGCTCGTCCCAAGGTTTTCATCGGTTACTCTTACCTCAGGGAAAACTCCTGGTAGTTGAACACTTTCTCTGCTCTTTGTTTATCAACATTACTTTCAAAAGATCAAGTAGAGTTGTAATCGACCTATTCGACCATCCAGATTGGTCACTGAAAGGGGAAACCAAAGCGTGATGATCGAAGGATTGGATGTATCATCTGGATTCAGGGTTTTTTTTAAATTGTTACTTGATTCTGATCTCTTTTATATTGTCAACTCTTAGAGGTGAAAGAACTATGTGGTGTATGAAATATGGTATTATAGATATAGTTCTTTGGAGGAATGCTATTAGTATTGTACTCTGGAATGAAACTGATCTATAATTGTGACGTTATGTTTTTGGAAAAAAATGCAGATGGATGGTATAAACAGTTATTGACACAAGTCTTATTTTCCTATTAAATTCATTCGAAATTATTGTTTCTTTGTTCTTAGCCAGTGAGTGGTTTTCAATGACATTTGTCAAGGACAACACAAAAAGCCAACTTAGTTTTACAAAGTCAACTTGTTTATCTGTTTGCATCTCCTGGGTTGTAACCTGTTAGCATGACGTTTGTTCAAAGATTGTTCAAAGATTCTTTGCTGCTGCCAAAAGGACTTCTAAATTAACCCAATTTGCAAATAGTATATTTCTTTTTTTTTGGTATTATATATTGCAAGGTTGAACATGTCCCGAATTTTATTTAAAGGTAATCATCTAAACCAAATTTTATGTAAAATAAAATCAACTTTATATTTTTTAAAGTATATATTTGTAACCAGACTTGAAATGATTGAAATATTCTTGTACAAAAATTCATTATATTTTTTTTCAAAAAAAAAAATTCATTAAATTTTAAAACTGATTATATCGCGTTTTCTATTTTTTTTTTTTTGTTCTTTATGTTTCACAGAAGTTGGATCTATCAAGTAACCTGTTGGCATGACGTTTGTTCAAAGATTCCTTGTTGCTAAAAGGACTTCTAAATTAACCCAATTTGCAAATACTATATTTCTTTTTCTTGGTATTATATATTGCAAGGTTGAACATGTCCCGAATTTTATTTAAAGGCAATCATCTAAACAAAATTTTGGATATGTTAATAACGAAAAACTTAATTTGTAGAAAAATATACTTGTAACTAGATTTGAGACGCTCTTTTTTATATTAGAATATTATTATTGTAGAAAAATAAGTTTGAATCATGGGCATACGACACCAACCCAGGGTACCAACACTTTGATACATATATTCATTATCTTTTACTAAATAAAACTTAGCATTAACTTTGTAGGTCTTAAATAAGTTTACTCTAAAATGATAAAATCGTATTAATTTATTGTTTTCACTATACTCTTTCTGAATTAGAAAATAATAATTTAGAAGTATCTTTTATTTTTATATTTCCTGGACAACAAATGACATTTATTTTAGGCAAATGAAATTTATGACATTATCACGTTATTCTCTTTTGTGTGTAAGAAATCATAAATAATTAAAAATAATAATTGAGAATCTACTACTATTGATAAAAAATATTATAAAAATCAATAATGCTTTCCCTTTCTTCTCTCAGATTGAATAATTAACAACTATAAATAATATTGAAGAGACTATAACAAATATATAAAGGGGTCAAAAGACTTATAACCCACGAAGAACAAGAACGAAACACAAACACCAAAGTCAGAAAGAGATCGTTCTTATGGAAACACAACTCTCAAACGCAGACGCTGATTCCCTCCAGCTGCTCCTAAATTTGAGCCTCGGTGCTAAAGACAACACAGCCAAAATCGTCAACGGAACACGACCCGCAATCTCCACCAATCCACACCAGCCTTTGGGCATCGAGTTCGTGGAGAAGATCTTGGACTATAAGTTCAAAGACAAGAGTCTGCTGTTGCAAGCGTTCACAGACGCTACTTTCGATGAAAACTGCGTTTCGTATGAACGCCTAGAGTTCTTGGGAGATACGGTCTTAAACATGGTTATAACCAAATATTTATATAATCGTTACGGGGAATGTTCCCCAGGTTTGCTGACCAATCTCCGAGCGGTCAACGTTGATACCGAGAAACTTGCCCGAGTCTCTGTAAAACACAATCTCCATCGCTGCCTCCGTCATAAGAAACCCTTGCTTGAGGACCAAGTAAGTCTCTTTCTTAAAGCCCTAGTAATTGCTAGTGTTTCCTATTTGCTCTTTACTTTCCCAGTTTCCACTAATTATCTTCTGATCTCATGTTAAATTACTATTGGTTGATTGCATTATTAGGGATGAATACTTATTCACGTCAATTATGTTCTATGCACGACTTAGTCTTCCATTGATTGCATGTACTTTTCAATTTTTCATTTATGATTTTCAGAAGTATAATATTATAACCAATTAAATTCTGGTCCGAAATCACTAACAACACATTCCATTATTCAGTTTCATTCGCCGTATTAGTTGATATTTTGGCTGTGGTTTTTAAACATCTGCATTTCATTACATTGACCAGAATGTTCTCCATGGAGAATTTGTACAATGCATCTAGAAACATCACAACTGGGTATGATTGCTATCTGGCCAAGAGATCTGGTTTCTTGTTGTGGGTTCTGGAATCCATTGAATCCAAACTGTGAACTTGTTGTCAGGCTTTTGATATTTTATATCCAGTTATGAACTTTGAAGTTCATCATATCACCATTAACTAGTTTACTCACAGATTATTTGTCTCCTTAGAAAATTAACAGTTCATGTCCTTGTCTATGCCATACATCTAAAGTAAAAATCATATGCTGACAACATTCTCAAGAAAAAGTTTGTATATTTGGGTGTTTATTTTTGCTCAACGTTGTGTGTGTGTTAAACATATATGTATATATATGAAGGCGGATCATGTGAAAGACTTAATACATGCAGATACTTGAATTTTCAAAAGCAATTGAAAATTATCCGTTACATTCGCGTGGTCTATTGAAAGTCCCTAAATCTCTAGCAGACATAGTAGAGTCTACCATTGGAGCTCTCTACACCGACTGTGACTCATTCGAGACTGTGTGGAAGGTAACTGTATCTATGCATTATATCTTTCACAATTATTCTTAAGTTATAGTATTTACTAATCGATGAATTTTGTCTGATATCATAAATATGTATAGGTGGTAATGCCATTGTTGGATCCAATTATATCTTTAGATAAACTGGAGAACCATCCAATGACAGAACTCCATGAGATGTGCCAGAAGAAAAACTTGAAATTGAGGTTCGATGACAGTACTTGGGAAGTTAATAAAAACGTTCTTGTCTTTATTAATGATCATTTGGTTGGACGTGGACATCATTTTGCCAAGAAAGACAGTGCTAAAAATTGTGCTGCAAAAAATGCCCTCGACAATTTTTCTTATTTCTTTACAAAGATTTGATATCATATATAAAGAATATGTATGAAGATTATTTTCTCTTGAAAAGATTGTATTGTTTCTTTTGTAATTGAATCAACATGAATGAAATAACCACACTCTATAACGCATGCATGCCAAAATTATAAAAATTGTTTCTTTTGTATTTGACATGGCGTTATCCATAAGGCCATGCCAAAATTATATAAAACTAAAAATAACAATTGCTTGTATATTGGTTAATTTTTTTAAGCAAAACATGTTCATTTTTCTGAAGTGAATTTATAACACACATGTGATAGATTTCCCAACCATAAATCTTTTATCTAATTATATCTGAAACCCTATATTTCCCTGTATTTCCCACCAATTTTAGAAGAGTTCTAGTGAAATATGGTTCAACTCATTTTCCAAGTATAAATTACTTTATTTGTTTAATGTATTTTTAACTGTAATTAAAATTAATTTAATTTGTTTAATTTTTTTATTTGTTTATTTCACTAATTCATTTTAAAAATCATGCTTATTAATTATTAAAATTTTATAGCAGATTATTATTTTTCTTTCTTTTAATGTTTATTTTAGTTTAACTATAATAGTTAGAATTAGAAAAGCTCAATGATTTTAATAAATTTATAAGTAATAAGTTGCTAAGTTTGATCCATTCTAACTGAAAATATATTTAAGTTAGGTAGACTGCATAAAAATTTAATAGTGATCATTATTTAAAATTATACATATTTTTTTAGTCTTAAATATATTGAATTTAATAAGTTCTATTTTAATTTTGTCACAATTCTATTTTGTTTATTTAAAAATCACCTTTATTTTGAAAATGTATTTTCTCTACGTGTTTTTTTTTTAAAAAAAGTTTTTACTTTTGTTGTAAACTTATAGTCACTTTTTTTTCTATTGTGAATTGGTTGGTGATGTAATACTACTGCATATTTACTGTAAAATTTTATTTCTTATTATGATTCCCAAAAGAAAGATACATAAGAAAAATATATTACGAAGAGGAATGTGAATGTGAATTCTTGATCACATTATTGCATGATTTGAATATACCAGATTAAAGTCATCAAATCTACTAATGGATTATTTGTTGCAAAAGAAGAAGGCATGATACCACAGCAAGAACATGAAGACTTCACTTTCCCCTTACTGATATGAGCCTCGTTCTCTATCCAAATTGTGAGATATTAGTTAACCAAAAATATTAATCAACATAACCATAGAAAAAGCTCTATCCTTTCAGAGAAAGGAGCAGTACCTCCGTTTTTTTTCATGTGTAGCCGTCAAAACTACTGACGTATAGTATTTTTATATGTTTTTAGCTATTTATTTGATCATTTAAGTGTCTAGGAGTTGCATTAGATGTCATTAGGCATTTCATTTGTACAAGTTGCATGAAAAGGGGGTTGAAAAACACAATTATAAGTTCTAGGGCCATTTTGAGGATTTTACTGCAATAAACCAAAGTTTTGGGGTCAAGCTGCAATCTGTTAAAAGCTCAAGGATCAAAATTGCAAAATATCATAAAGTAGCCATTGATGTGTCGTGTCGTGAGTTGCAAAGCACTCGACGTGAAGAACCCATATCCTAAATCCGTTATGCTCGACCTCTCCAGCACAATCCAAACGCCGATCTAAACAATCTGAGAGTTCCCATCAATCCATTAGCACATATGTGGTTTGCTCGCTTCGTCTCCCTCGATTCAAAGCTTGAAGCTTCCGGTCCGTAAAGAACCAAACGACCAACATACAAAGATTGGAGTACTCGGTTCTACTATCTCGACCCAACCTTGTGTGGGAACCGAAATCCACCTACTGCCAATAAATCGTAAAAAAGGAAACTTCGGGAAAATCCTAAGTTTCCAAAGGAACCGGCTATCTGCAGAACCACACAACGAAGATTAAGAAAATGATAAACTTAGAATTTAAAAGAGAATAAACGAGATTGAGAGCAAAGATGTTCTTATTCCGAATCTGCGTAAGAACTGGTACAAAAAGAGTAGCCGAAAACTTAAGAACGAAAAACCCTAATTGAGACGCAGCTCGCTAACAGAAAACAGAAATATTCCTAAATGCTAATTTTGGTGGTGAGAGCTCTGAAAATCGTATCCCAGCTTCTGCCCTATGCCTCCTCCTTATATACTCCTCCTTAGGCGGTTCTGACCTTTCCATTTTGCCCGAAACCGAATATATCGGGAACTTTCCATATCTGTAGATCCTTCCTTTTCTTCCGCGGAAATCTTCTATTTATCTTCAAACTTGCCTTTTATCTTCCGTCTGCGAGTAAACCGTCAAAACGTTATCGTATCTTCGGGTTTGATTTCATTAATGTCGCGAGATGGGTTTTTATCGTGTTTTAGGACCTTCCGGGCCATTTTACGATAAAAACCGTTTTACGACTTTATACGAGACTGTTTCCTGATCCGATGCCGTTTTAACGATTTTCTTGACCGTTTTTATTAAAAATGCATTTTTTATAATCTTAAGGAAGAATCTCGGATAAATCGTATAGTTTAGGCGATGTTCGGTGTTTTACTTAACCGTTGCAGTTTTATACGATTTCTTCGAGTTCTTTTCGGGAAAACGGAGTTTTACGGTTTTTATCGTAGAATTCAGACGATAAGTCGGATCGAGACGAAACGAGAGACATTTTGGCCGTGGTTCAGAATGTGACCGTGTCGAAGGACGTAAGGTTCGAATCGGGGCCGCGGGAGATCCGGGAGATCTCCGGCTTAGTTTGCCAGCAGGCGAACTAGCCGAGGAGGTCCTAGTTCGCCTGCTGGCGAACTAAGCCGGGCTGGCGAACTAAGCCGGGCTGGCTTAGTTCGACAGCAGGCGAAGTAGCCATGGGGTGCCTAGTTTGCCAGCAGGCGAACTAGTCCGGGACCGTCTAGTTCGCCTGCTGGCGAACTAAGCCAGCTTGGCTTAGTTCGCCAGCAGGCGAACTAGTTGATGAGCCTCTAGTTCGCCTGCTGGCGAACTAGTTGCGACTAGTTCGCGCTTCGTGGCTGTTTTGGTTTTTCGCGGTTTTGTAAAACGATCTTCGAGTTTTATAAAACGGTCTTCGAGTTTATAAAACGGCTTCTCGAGTTTTATAAAACGGTTTTCGAGTTTTATAAAACGGCTTCTTGAGTTTTATAAAACGATCTTCGAGTTTTATAAAATGGCCTCTCGAGTTTTATAAACGATCTTCGAGTTTTATAAAACGGTCTTCGAATTTTATAAAACGGTCTTCGAGTTTTATAAAACGCTTCTCGAGTTTTATAAAACGGCTTCTCGAGTTTTATAAAACGATCTTTGAGTTTCATAATACGGCTTCTCGAGTTTTATAAAACGATCTTTGAGTTTTATAAAACGGCCTCTCGAGTTTTATAAAATGATCTTCGAGTTTTATAAAACGGTCTTCGAGTTTTATAAAACGGTCTTAGAGTTTTATAAAACGGCTTCTCGAGTTTTATAAAACGATCTTCGAGTTTTATAAAATGGCCTCTCGAGTTTTATAAAACGATCTTCGAGTTTTATAAAATGGTCTTCGAGTTTTATAAAACGGTCTTCGAGTTTTATAAAACGGCTTCTCGAGTTTTACAAAACGATCTTCGAGTTTTATAAAACGGTCTTTGGTTTTTATAAAACGGCTTCTCGAGTTTTATAAAACGATCTTCGAGTTTTATAAAATGGCTTCTCGTTTTATAAAACGACTTCCTAGGTTTCATAAAACTATTCTTTTTTGCGGGGAATTTTGGCTATTGATTCCGTCGTACCGATTTTGACCCCAACAGTTAGCCCCCCAGCTCGTAAGAATCGTGTGGTTCTTGCAAGTGGATTGAGTCTGTTTGGCGAGTTTGGTAGAATTAGGTGGAACTTTAATGGCCAAAAGTCCAAGGGTGAATAGTAAAATTCTTCCTTATAAGTAGATGGAGTAAAATTTTGAATTCTTTACCCCATTTTCTACAACTTATCCAAGAAACTTTTCTCTCTACTTTCTTTGGGGATCTTCAAACATGTTTTCAGGAAGATGGACTCGTTCCTCAACTAGATCCAGTTCTCGCAATTCTGAGGGAACGAGCTCGCAGCCTCCAGTTTCAGCTCCGAAAGAAGAATATTCGTCCCCTTTAATCGATCCGACGGACCGTGAGGCTTTTTGGGCGCTGGGAGATGAGTCGAGATCCGCTAGGCCTGGGACTTGGGTTCCAGCTTTGTCGGACGTCGATCAAACTTCCGGATATCCGAGCTCGGCTCTTTTTAACAGTATCGATTACATGTGCGAATTTTGCCGAGTTCCAGAGGCTGTCGAGTTTCGTCTCCCACTTTCCGGGGAGGGCGACAAGGATGCGCCCGAGGGTTTTTTCACATGTTACAACATTTTCTTGCAACAATGCCACTTATGGTTTTCGATCCCGGAAATCATTGTTCATTACCTTCACAGGCTGGGGTTATCGATCAGTCAGCTGACTCCCCCTGGTTTAAAGCAACTCGTTGGTCTCCTGACGCTGAGTTATGAGCAGGGAATTACCCTTAACGTTGATCATCTCGAGAGTCTGTTGAAGCCTACAGGAAATCGCAGAGGATCACTCTATGCCCTCATGATGAAATTATTACGGGCTGCTCAACGCTCTCTACTTCTTGGAAGAAAATTTCTTCTACGTTCGTATCGACAGTGCGTCAGTCGAGGAGGGTTGCATTCCTCTTTTTACGACCACGTGGGGTCGGAAAGGTATGTGAATCGAGTTCGTACGAATCTTCTTCCTCTTATTATTATTATTTTTTATTCGTTTCTGTTTTCCCGCAATGACCAACCCTTTGCCTCCGTATCCCGCGGATCTTCAGAACATCACCACTTCTCTCAAATGTGGTGAAGTTGGTTGGTGCAGGTTTTCTCCGCAACGCGTCCGCCAAGCGGTTGCCCTCTTCTGATCTTGACTCTTTGCGGATTCTCCGATTTATGAAGAGGATCCGTTTATCGGGGAGTTTATTCCGTATGTTCCCTCGATGAGGAGTGGCAAGTCAAGCTTCCGAAGGGATAAAAATCCGGTTGTCGAAGATGACGACTCTGAACGCGCGGCTTCTCCTGACAATATTCTCAAGCATTTCCTTTATAGTCAGACGGAAGAAGGCATCTGGACGAAGGCGGGCGGATCATCGACCTCCCATCTTCCGGACATCGACCATGATCAATTCCCGGAGTTTATTAGGGGGTCTGAGAAAGCCAAGGAGGTACGTGTGTTTATTGTTTTCTTTTTCGAGCAGTTTCTATGATATCGCTTAATTTTTTTTGGTGGGGTTTCTTTGTCATGAGCCGGGCCCTAGACAGTCGTACTGCTGAAGCTCGCCTTGCCGAGTTTCGAGCGAACATGGCTGAAAACGAAGTTGCTCGTCTTCGGGCAGAGGTCGAGGCCAACCGAACCGAAGAAGTTGTTGCGAGGGAGGTTGCTCGCGTGAGGGATGAGTGTGCAGCTAGATCTCGTCGTGCCAAGGAGCTCTCTGACCAAAGGATTCTTCGTGCTCGTCGTGCATGCAAACGAGAGGTTGCCGAAGAGATAAAGGCTCGTCGTGAGCGATTTGCAACCGGTTGTTCGGATGCCGAAGTTGCTCAACGGGCGCATGGTGATTATGCGAATGTCACGGAATTGTTCATGGGTTATCCCTAACTCAGAATGAAGGGTATTCATTTGCTAAGGAATACTCCGTGCGGTGGGGACACTTGGATCAGGAAAGAGATATGCAGCCCGAACTTTTCGACCTTAAGGCGCGCATGTGGGATCAAAGGAATCCCATCGTGGTGTCGCCGGATTCGGTCGAAGTTGGTCCTGGGATTTCGGATGCGGAGGGTGAAGTTGATCAGTCCGCGTTTGATGACTTCAATGTGTAATGTTTTGTCGTTTTTCGGTTTTGTTGTTGTTTTTCCGGGACTGGCCGTTGGTGGCTTTGAACTCCTACTGCTGGGCGGTATGTACTTGGATGCTTTCTAATAAGAATATATTTTCTAAGTATGAAATTTGTGTTTTGTGTTAGATGTAGAGGGAAGAATACGAGTTGTCATCTCGTATCTAACTCTTTGGTGTAAATCGTCCGATTCGTTAACTCGGGAGATTTCGATTTTCGCGAGTGTTTAGATGTGCTGGGTTTAGGGCAAGACCTAGGTTTACTTTCGGATTGGGGCTGTGCGATGACTAGTCGGCTTTCGTTTTGCCCGTTGCGATTTTAATCTGACTCCATACCGATTTAGAATCTGCGATAGGTTCTCGGCTTATACGATTCGTATGGTTGGAATCGAGCATCTCACCGGGAATAATTTCTAAGTTGCCCGGAAGTGCTGACCAAAAATTTGGATTTCTTTTATAGCGCGCTATTTTATCCTAGTTGGATGTATGCAGACCGATAGGTCGATGCGTTTGTTTAGGACGGTTAGCGTGCTCGACGGGGCCAATCGCCGAGCGTTTGTGTTTTTATAGTCGCGGACGGACTTGGGGAAATATTTTTCTTTGAGAGTTCAGGCGACGTCTCGCTAGTTCTTTCCGAAAATATTTTGATATGCAAGTTTTTAGAAAAACGATTAAATAGTTGTTACTGCGGAAACGATTTTGCGTTTTTGATAGTAGCGGAAATATTCTAACTCTGTCTTTATTAAAAATTTCGAAAGTTTTTCGATTACAAAGCTAGAAGAAATTTTGTAAAAAATTTGGGAGTATACGAATATTCGTATACTCACCCACTCCCCCCCCCCCGTTTTGGAAGGGGGGATAGCTGAACTCGTCTTTAGGCGAGCTGCCTACGTATTCCTTTCGGAAATCAAGCCATCTCGTAGTTCTGATTTTTTTGCGCGAGTGTGCTTACTCGGCTGTCGCAGACTTCTCGACCGCTTCAGTTGCAAGATCGATGTCTTTGTTCGGAATTATCTCCTCCGGCCGGGTGGAAGCGATGGGTGCGGAAACTTCTGGTTTCTCGGCCGTTGCTTTCTTTGGGTCGTCTTCTGTGGGCGGTGGCGGAAACTTTGCCCGTTTTGGTTTCACGATTGCTACTGCCAATTGCCTCAGCTTATGTTCGGCCAGGAAGCAGGATCGCGACTGTCTTTGGCATCCCCAAATTGCTGCGACTCCCGTAAGTGTTGGGAATTTGATGCCTAAGTGATATGTTGACAGAACCGCCTTCATGGAATTTATCCAAGGTGTTCCCATAATCACGTTGTAGATAGCCGGGAAATCGACTACCGCGAAGTTAACGATTTTCGTAACTTCTTTTGCGGCGACCGGTAACCGGATCGATCCCAGGGTCATCAACGTCTCGCCGGAGAAACTAGTCAACGGTTTTGGAATCGGCTCGACTTCTGAGAGGTCGATTCCCATGCGAGCTAGCGTGTTGCGGAAGATTACGTTGACAGTACTCCTAGTATCGACCAAGATCCGAGCGACTTCTAAATCGCTTATCACTAAGTCGATGACAAGAGGATCGGCATGAGGTTGGTCGATTCCGCCGGTTGCAGCGTCGTCGAATGAGATTACTCCTTTCGGAGAGTCATCCGTCGGTACCTTCCAACTCGAGTCGGTTTCGGCTTTGCGTTGGTAGGATTTGATAGACAAGACGGTGTCGTTGTAGTATTGCGATTCGCCGATAATCATGTTGATTTTTCGGCGGTTAGCGTCGTTACCTATCTCGTCTTGTCTTCGTCCGCGTTTTTCGCCTGACTGGTTTTCCTGAGGCGGAGTTTCTGCTCGCGCATTCCTGTCGTTCTTCGGAAGGCGATCCGAATCGCGGATGAGATCCTTGACACTGGATATCTCAGAAAGTTTGCCCGCGACCAATTTTGCGGCAAGTCTGGCGCCGAGAACTTTGCAGTTCACGGTGGAATGCCCGCAGGTTTGGTGGAGGTCCCAGAAAGAATTCTCGTCGTAATTCGAATTTCTCGTCCACGTGTTACCCGTAGTTCGTCCTTGCTCCGAACCGGAGTTGATGGCGTAGTTATGCGCCCCTTGGAGATCCTGTCCCTCGTGATGGACGAATTTGTCGTTACGAGAGTTCCTCTTTTTCTGCTTCTGCTCGGACGCGTTATCCTTTGCAGATGTTTTCGTCGGCGTGTGCTTCTCGGACATGATTTTAGTCTCCTCTTCAATGGTTATGAAGTCAGTGGCCTTATGGAGGGCATCCTGGATCGTCCGCGGTTTCTCGAGAGTTATCCACTTGCGGAATTTTGATTTATACCAGAGCGATTTCCTTAATGCATCGATGGCGGCTTTGTCGCTAATCCCGCTAACCCTAGCCATGACGAGTTTGAACCTACTCATGAAATCGCGGAGAGATTCGTCCTCTTTCTGCACCAAGCTCCAGAGATCGGCGTCGGAGGTTTCCGGGTTAATGAACATCGAGTACTGCTTTAGGAATTCCGAAGCCAGTCGACGGAAACTTCCGATCGAATTTTTCCTAAGTTTGGCGAATCATTCGAGCGCTGCTCCTTCTAGGTTTTCGACGAAGAGGCGGCAGTAGCCTGCGTCTTTTTCCTGGTCCTTGAGCTTGGCTCGTCCCATGATGATCTGGAATGCTTGCAGGTGCGCTTTGGGATCGGACGTCCCGTCGTAAGTCGGCACCTTAAGTTTTCCGGGATCGGGCAGTTTGATCTCGGTGATGCCAGCCGTGAAGGGCGTCTTCCGAGATTCGTACAGTAGCCGATCGATTTCAGGTGCGGCGCTGGTAGCGTGGTGAATCTGGGATTTTACCGCTTTTACCGCTGCGGCCTTTTTGGTTATATATTCGCGGAGATCGCGAATCTCGGTCAGACCGCCAGCAGTTTTCCGACCTTATCGGCGTTTGCTACGAGTGACCGGAGATCGCTCCTTGGCGGTTTTTGCGTATCGCACGAAGTCTAGTTCCCCCTCGTCTCGAGTAAAAGAACGTTCGGGAGAAGACTCCGGCAGAAGACTTCGAGTCTTTCTTCTCCTAGGATGGACGTCAGCGTCTTCGTCTGATGAATCGGCCTGGTCGCTTGTCTCCAGGTTAACCCTTTCGATGCCGTCGCCCTCGGTCTCCTGTTCATGAGTAGGAGGTTTCTCCGATTCGTTCAGCGTCGCGTCAGGATTGTCTTTTCCGGAATCCTTTTCTGGTAAGTTACCCTGCTCGGTTCTGGGACGATCCGTAGGAGCGCCAAAGTCGAGCCTCCTTCCGCGGATCTTAGTAGTTCCGCAGGGGCGAATTGCTCGGGATTTCGTGGTTAGGGTTTCTACCCTTTTCGCGAGCGAACCAATGAGCTTTTCCTGCTCTTCCGATTTTTTGTTAAACTCGGAAAGTATCTTCTCAAGGGTCTCGTCGTTAGCGTTTGTAGCGTTGGCCGCAGACGCACCTTGTGGTGTTGTTGTTTCAACGTTATCGCGTTCGTTGCGAGTTTGGTTGTCACCAGTCATCGTTTCTTCGTTGGACATGTTGCGGCTTCGGTGTAAGATAGATCCGACCCTCCCTCCTTCTAGTGCCAAACTGTGGGAACCGAAATCCACCTGCTGTCAGTAAATCGTAAAAAAGGAAACTTCGGGAAAACCCTAAGTTTCCAGAGGAACCGGCTATCTGCAGAACCGCACAACGAAGATTAAGAAAACGATAAACTTAGAATTTAAAAGAGAATAAACGAGATTGAGAGCAAAGAGGTTCTTATTCCGAATCTGCGTAAGAACTGGTACAAAAAGAGTAGCCGAAAACTTAAGAACGAAATACCCTAATTGAGACGCAGCTCGCTAACAGAAAACAGAAATATTCCTAAATGCTGATTCTGGTGGTGAGAGCTCTGAAAATCGTGTCCCAGCTTCTGCCCTATGCCTCCTCCTTATATACTCCTCCTTAGGCGGTTCTGACCTTTCCATTTCGCCCGAAACCAAATATATCGGGAACTTTCCATATCTGTCGATCCTTCCTTTTCTTCCGCGGAAATCTTCTATTTATCTTCAAACTTGCCTTTTATCTTCCGTCTGCGAGTAAACCGTCAAAAACGTTATCGTATCTTCGGGTTTGATTTCATTAATGTCGCGAGATGGGTTTTTATCGTGTTTTAGGACCTTCCGAGCCGTTTTACGATAAAAACCGTTTTACGACTTTATACGAGTCCGTTTCCTGATTCGATGGCGTTTTTAACGATTTTCTCGACCGTTTTTATTTAAAACGCGTTTTTTATAATCTTAACGAAGAATCTCGGATAAACCGTATAGTTTAGGCGATGTTCGGTGTTTTGCTTAACCGTTGCCGTTTTATACGATTTCTTCGAGTTCTTTTCGGGAAAACGGAGTTTTACGGTTTTTATCGTAGAATTCAAACGATAAGTCGGATCGAGACGAAACAAGAGACATTTTGGCCATGGTTCAGAATGTGACCGTGTCGAAGGACGTAAGGTTCGAATCGGGGCCGCGGGAGATCCGGGAGATCTCTAGTTCGCCAGCAGGCGAACTAACCGAGGAGGTCCTAGTTCGCCTGCTGGCGAACTAAGCCGGGCTGGCTTAGTTCGCCAGCAGGCGAACTAGTTGATGAGCCTCTAGTTCGCCAGCAGGCGAACTAGTCACAACTAGTTCGCGCTTCGTGGCTGTTTCGGTTTTTCGCGGTTTTGTAAAACGATTTCTCGAGTTTTATAAAACGGTCTTCGAGTTTTATAAAACGGCTTCTCGAGTTTTATAAAATGATCTTCGAGTTTTATAAAACGGTCTTCGAGTTTATAAACTGGCTTCTCGAGTTTTATAAAACAGTCTTCGAGTTTTATAAAACGGCTTCTTGAGTTTTATAAAACGATCTTCGAGTTTTATAAAATGGCCTCTCGAGTTTTATAAAACGTTCTTCAAGTTTTATAAAACGGTCTTCGAGTTTTATAAAACGGCTTCTCGAGTTTTATAAAACGATCTTCGAGTTTTATAAAACGGGTTCTCGAGTTTTATAAAACTATCTTCGGGTTTCATAAAACGGCTTCTCGAGTTTTATAAAACGATCTTCGAGTTTTATAAAACGGCCTCTCGAGTTTTATAAAACGATCTTCGAGTTTTATAAAACGGTCTTCGAGTTTTATAAAACGGTCTTCGAGTTTTATAAAACGGTCTTCGAGTTTTATAAAACGGCTTCTCGAGTTTTATAAAACGATCTTCGAGTTTTATAAAATGGCCTCTCGAGTTTTATAAAACGATCTTCAAGTTTTATAAAACGGTCTTTGAGTTTTATAAAACGGTCTTCGAGTTTTATAAAACGGCTTCTCGAGTTTTACAAAACGATCTTCGAGTTTTATAAAACGGTCTTTGGTTTTTATAAAACGGTTTCTCAAGTTTTATAAAACGATCTTCGAGTTTTATAAAATGGCTTCTCGTTTTATAAAACGACTTCCTGGGTTTCATAAAACTATTCCTTTTTGCGGGGAATTTTGGCTATTGATTCCGTCGTACCGATTTTGACCCCAACACCTTGCTCTTACAAACATAAATTGATTGAAATATAGAGCTTAAAGCGCTCGACTTTACATTCTCAACCAACCATGGAAATTGACGGCTGTGATGATAAAGACGGCGGAGGCAAGCTCAATTGAATAGATAAAACACGACCATGGTGGCTCCGGCGAGAAGAGGATATGTTGGTGATGGTCCCGGCTCATTAATCGTAAAGTTTGACTGACATTTATTTAAACACACAACAATCAAATAATTTTGTAAATAAAATGACACATGACATGTTCTCATGCCTTTATTTAATGATATGACTCTCAAAAAGAGAGAAAAGCCTTCTTTGTATAATAAGATGTATCTTACTGTAAAGCTACATTTCTATTCTACATGCATTAAATATAATATAACAAAAAGATATTACATTACATTATAGAAGAAAAAGAATCATGAGACGAAAAAGAAGATATGATTAGTAGAGAAGATGGTTGAGTTGCCAGAAATGACGGGAAAGAGAAACCACTATACAGGATGAAAGAAAAGAAGAGAAATGGGAGGAGGTAAAGAGATGACGAGTGGCGACGGTGGTGGAAGGAAAACAGTGGGATGGTGATGAAAAATGATGGCGAAAAAGGTAGAAGCAAGATGGTGGTAACGAATGTAACAATCGGTAACGATGGTGGTGGTAATGTTACAGATGGACGTAAATGAGGTGAATCAAAGAAATGGAGTGATCAGAGAAGAGAAGAGAAAATGAATTAGAAAAAGGGAGATGAGAAGAATAGTTGGTGTGTGTGGTTTAAAGGGTAGAAAAGTAACTAACAAATATTATATTCTAGTCATTTCTTTATTATCGTCATTAATTTCTCTAGTATTAGTTTTTTCATGGTGATTGATGCCAATTTCCATTTTTAGTTTAAATAATAAATGGAAATGATGTCAAAGTGACAAGAATTCGAATGTAAATGCAAATCTTCAGAACCATCATGGACGTAGTTGATATGATCCTCACATAGATGAATTTATGTTCACATTCAAAATATTGATAAACAATTGTGATATGTTATAGTTAGTCATTCTATTTCAAAATGATTCATGTTTTAGAAAAAAATATTTTTAAAATATATTTTTTTTACATTTTTAATGTATTTTTAATAAGTAGAAATGACAAATTATAAATTTCTAGAAAGTAACTATATTTATTAAATTTTTACTGACTAAACGTTTTGACAATAGTTAATCCTAAAAAATATTACATTCATAAAAAAATTTAATACGTTTTCTTAATATGCATGAAAAATCTGAAATATATAAATTTTTGAAATGGAAAGAGTATGAGTTTACGATAAATGATGCAACATTTTATTTATCCATTTGGTCTAAAGTTTCTCTCTCCAAAATTATCTCTATCACGCCCGTATTTTCCAAAATAAAGTAATAAATAATATCTCTGAAATCTTCATTTATTTTTTCAAAAGTCAATCTCAACGCCATAAATCGAAAATAAAATAAACAATCAAAATTATCGAGAAAACATAAATTCATAAGTCTGAAAAAGAAAGAAAAAAACGTCCAAAAGCACCTGTCTGAAATGAATCACTCTTGCTTGTCAGTCTCACCTGAAAGAGAGAAAGAAGGACGGTGGACAATAGAAAACTCAATGAGGTATGGGATGCTAGACGCAAACCACTGACTAAGAAAATCTATATATATAAAAAAGGGTTTCCCTATTTTTAGACTGGCACATCATCAAATAGTGTCATTACAGACTGACACGTGTCTCTCCTTTAGCAAGTTTATTTGCTCTGATCTCGATTACGTATGGGCTTCTTGTTTAAATTATTGGGTTTGGATTTATTTTATTTAGAGTTAAAATACAATACCTCAGCCCGATTATCACATTGATTCATACACTTCATTCCTTTTTCGTCTTTCAAACATAAGCAACAACTATGGCGCCATGTCTCCTTTGTTTCTGTAACAACTGACCAAACACAAACAAAGAACTATTTATATCTGAATGAACAGGAAATTTGAAATCAAAATGACGAGAGTAAACTATATTCTGTAATTACTTAAGTAAGACCTATTTAAAACCTTTTTCAATCTGAGAAATGTGCAACACACACGTAAAAGAGAGATCATCAGATTCGATACACGAAAAGGAGAATAATCTGAGCGAAAGACCAAAAAATAAAATGTTCAGCCATGCTGTTTTTCTTCAGCGAGGCAAGAATGTAGGAGGAGATGGACAGAGCGGCTAACGCTTCAAGAAGGAAGAAACCCCTAACGCGCAAGCCATAATAAAATTTCTCGACAACCCATCTTTATTGGGCCTTACATTTGGGTCTTAATGTTTTGGATGTTCAAAGATATTAATGAATTTTAATTTTGTGTGATATATTGAGACTTTCTTTACTTCCTTGGTACGTGGACTTGAACACAAACAACGATAATGTAGAAAAAATGACAATTGTTTAATGTGCAGATGTTCAAAGCATATCCAATGAAAACTTTTCAACATAAAATATAAGTATATTTATATATAAATATATTATTATTAGTATTTCAGAATTATTAGAAATTCGTTTCAAATATAAAATTTAATATTAATAGTAGTAATAATAATATATTAGTATTTTAATATCATATAATAATATTAATAGTAATATATTAATATTTTTCAAAATGTAAACGATCTGAATAACAATCTCTAAGTTAGATTGTTCACACAACCATAATTTTCGCAAGAGATGGTTAACAACAATCTGCGAGTTAGAACATATACTGTGAAGAAATGAAGGGACCTCATAGTTGTCGTATTTCACCTCGCCATTCTTCAATAGTTATTAATGTTCAAACTCATGATTCTCATCTGAAGTTCTCTTACTTAAAAACTTTCAGGGTCAATTGTCGCTATTCGCTTCACCAAATTTACTGAGTTTGTTGAGATAATTAATCTGATATCGACGGAGCGTTTTAAGTTCCACAATTATGAACACCAAATGGCACTGGCTAACATAAATACTGAGTTGCTAGGTTGGTCTCTCTTGCATGGGTGTAATCCACTTACGTCTATGCACATGCAATGAGAGCATATAACAAAATTCACACACAATGTAAGGTGAAGGAATCAGATCATACCAAGCATGTGAAACAACAAAGTCAAATTTGACAACCTACCTCTTTTCTTATATTAAATCAAGCAGCTCTTTATTACAAACGGCTGAAGCACAAATACAAACTTCCTCACCACCGAGTGTTCCTTGTGGAATAAAAATACAGTCAACCAAAGTTGGAGCCAAGCCGAACACACTCATAGAAAATTTGAGAACTACAACACTTTTGAAAGCAACTTTCTCTACAATAAATGGAGTTTGGTAAAAGAAACAAGCCCCACAGAAGCTACGCTAATCTTAACATATTATACTCTACGAAGGTAGTATTGCTTAAGGTCCGGATTCTGGGACCGCTAAAAACAACATAGATATGTATTGAGGCTCGAAATAATAGTGGAGAGATGATGTTCCCGCCTTGCCCCGCAGCTGAGTCACCTGGTGTGGCCGCTACAAGTTTACTTAATCATTTAACCCACAAAAGTTGACGCAAAAGGCATATCAGATCTAGGGATCTTACATCTATTAGGATAAATAGAGGACCAAGTGTCTAAGATGCCAAAGCTGGGTGCATTTAGCTATACTTTAAGAAAATATACATTCATAGAAGCCCACTTGTGAGTCCAAAAACTTAAAAGTGCTTGTATTTTGTTTTCGATGGCACCACCAATTAAACACGAAACCACACCTAACATTTATTATATTTCAATAACCATTGCACAGAGAAATATTTGGAGCAAGGCAGGCCACTCCAGAAGCTGAAGATATGTTACAGCTCATGAGAGAGTATTTCATAGCCCCCCAGGTCATATAAACAATGCTATATAAAGACCCAACTTACAATAAAAGCTTACATACATCAGTAAACCAACCATATTGAAAAATTCAAACAACTTAAATTTAAGCAGCGACCAATCCAGAAGTAACATGGGTTGAGAGAATTACTTGCAAGGCAAAGCATGCACTGTGAAAAAGACTGAAACCTACAAGGCACAAAAATTAAACAATACTAATCATTAACTCCCATTAAGGCTACATTACTAAAACACCAAAATGAACCAAAATTGCAAAAACATCCCGTTACGAGACATGAGTAGCAGCATCACCATTTCACCATAACACATAAACTGGGATCACTCTAGCAACAATCTCGAAATGGAAACATGAAGTCAATAAGCCACAAAGTTAAAAGGATCACTCACTGTTTTTTTTTGAATAAAACCACCATCTAAAACTTTAGTGTAAACATGACGACACAAAAATTTTTAAAACCCAACACAATTCAAATAACTACTGAGGATAGATATGAGATAAAAATATAACGAAATTCAAACTATCAAAACAATTGTTGGATGCAAATTATTCAAACTGAAGTACTATAACACTCAAACCAGGATGACCCTATTTAGAAAAATAATAGGGTCATCATTACGAGGTAAAATCACTTTGGAATTTGACCTGAAACTCAACAGAAATTCATTGTTTTCTGAACTAAAAAAAACTTGAGTTTCACAAACTTTAAATTTTTGTTTTTTAGTTTCATGGAAGAGTTGTGTGAGGCAATTACACGGTGGACCAGAGAGAGAAAAATAGTGATCAAGATGTCTATGGGAACGTATTATTGCAGATAAACCAAAGAATGTGAAATCTTATCAATTAAATTCAAACTTAATAATATGACTGATTTATACTTCCCAACTATAATCTTACTCTCTGTATCTGACAAACGAAAAAAGAAGAGCAAAACACTACAAGAAACATTGTATTTAGCTACCAATTAGCCACAAAAAAAGTTTTGTAGCTGTTTCAAAACCACAAATAGCTACAAAACAGCTACCATTTATTAAAATCCATAATTTGTAGCTATTTTGCAGATTTTTGTAGCTAAATAGCAACAAATTTTACATTGTGTCCATTTGAGGAAAATTAGTCAAGATTAACCACAAACTAAATTGTGGAAATAGATATCCACTATTAGCAACAAAATAAGACGTAGAAATGTAAAGCAATAACATATCGAGTCGCTGTTCAAAGAAAATTTAATCCCTAAACATACACTTGTAATAAATTTATTTAAAACAATAAAAAACAAAAAAACAACACTTGTAAAAATTCAAATATAATATTTTTTATCAAACTCTTAACCTTAAACACTTAAACTCTAAACATATTCTAGACCCTAAACCTTTCATCTCCAATAAGAAACTTTAAATAATAAAATATACAATTCATGAAAGATAAACATAATGTCTAAAAAAAAATCAAACATTTATAATTTTTTAAAAACTTTTGCAAATATAATTATTATATACCACAAACTCTTAACCCTGAACAACATATATAAACAATGTATATATGTATATATATATATATATATATATATATATCTAATATCAAATGCTTAAATTATATTTATAAATAAATATAAAATTTAGTAAATCATAAATATTTAAGCTTATATCTTAAATCTGAAACTCTAAATTATAAATGATACTTAATAATTGTTTTTAAATATATTGTTTTAAACCCTAATTTCAAACCTTATACATATCCCCTAAACTTTATCTCCTAACCAAATCAGAACTCCAAAACATAAATCACATTAAAATTTATATAACCAACTATAAAATGAAAAGAGTCAAATATCATCTTTCTCTGATTCAGTAGTACATTAAAGGCGCGGATCACAATCATGACCATTGATTAGATTCATTGTGATGGTCCAGATTGTTTCATCTCTTTCCTCTTCTTTTTGTTTATGTTTCTCTACATGTTCTCTCTGTCTTCTTATCTCTTTCTTCCTCCTGTATCAATTTCTTCCTTCGTCCACCGTACCAAGTACCAATTACCAACATCAACAGCATTACCATACTAGACACGAGTTGATGATGATGTGCTTAATCTCTTCTCTTTTTTTTTTTTACCATCATTAGTCTCCTTCTTGCCCATGAACCATCTTCTTCCTCCCTTTCTCATCTGTCCCTCAATTCATATCTCCTTAAACGGGTTCAGTACTTTAGCCACCGGATCTGGTTTGTCGGAACAAAAGTCTCCTCCGCAGTCCCCATATCTCATCTGCTCAGGCCCCAAAATCACGCCTCTCTCAGCTTCGGTCTCAAGTCGCATTTTCTTCACGCCGGTCAACTCTTCACAGAAATCTCAGCTTCAGTCTCAATTCAAACCTCCTTGAACGGCTTCACTCAGTCACCTGAGCTTGTTTTGTTGGAACGCACGTGTCCTCTGCCTCCATCGGAATCTCTAGATCTCGAGAAGCATCAGAACAAGCTCGATCACAGGAAAATACCACGAATTAAAGTGTAACTCACCTTGAAATTAGCCTCTGCGACCTTCGAATACGCCTCCCTTTCCTCATGAGAAGCCGGAGGTAGAACAGAAGGGCCCGGAGCCGACTTATCACAGCTTCGGAGAGATGACAGATGACGCTTACGGTCGCTAGCAGAAGAATCCTCTTTTGAGTCAGCACTCAAAGAGATCGGAGATCCTCCACCTCCAGAAGTTCCCTCGACGTCAGAGACATTGACAGGAATCAAAGTCGAGTCCTCAAGATCCATGTTTCCCTTAGCACGACTCCAGATTCTGAACGACGACCTCCTAGCTAATTGTCTGTCCAAGCTAGCAGAAGAAGGGGGGGGGGGGGTCGTTAGAAGGTCCCACAGCATCCTTGAGCCTAACCAAGCCGCTGGCAATCGCCAGGGCCTGAGTAGCCCCGCGATTGCCAGCCGCTTGGTTAGGGTAGCAGAAAAGCACCGCAGATTCACTCGTTGTTATAGGAAGACCAATCCAGACGATCTCGTTGTAGCATCCTTAATAAACCACGGATCTCATCCGACATCGGAGAAGTCTCGGAATGCACTAGAAAGCCAAAAAAAAAAAAAAAACAACATTCAGATTCTAAAGAATTAAAAGAAATATTAGCAATAAGGAATCGAAACTAACCTATATCGCTAGACCAACGCCGAGGAATCCTTTCCACGTCGAAGTCACCTATCGATGAACGGTCAACCTTGAAGACAAAGAACGTCTCTCTCCAATTCTTGTCGCGATTTGGAACTCCCTGTATGACGTGGCGTCCAACACGCGGCGACATAAGAAAAGTCCCCGGGCTTTGTCATTCCTCTTCAACAAACACAAGTGACGAAGCTCCTCCAGACCGAAGCGTAAGCCCTCCTCACGAGCTCTTACCACGAGTGCAAGAGTTGCCTCAAGAAATTCGGGCACATCTGGGTAAGACATATGCCCAATTCAGCAGTGATTTCAAGAATTGGGGTAGGAATCAGAAAGAATAAGCCACACGATTCAAAGAATTTGCAATACGCTCCGCAGAACCCCTCTCGAACGGTCTCAGGGGTCTCGAGCGTAGTAGCCAACTCAAGCCAAACACTCCGATCTGTTGGGGAAAACTAATCCATCAGAAGATTTTCCCAGCTTTCGGCTTCCAGGTTCCGGGCCCTGCGCAAGGTTCATGCCCCTACTCCAGGTACCGGGCCCTGCTTTTGGGCCGGGTCAGATAATTCATCCTGCCTCCAAGTAAAAAGAAAAACGTCATGATAAATGTGGACATTCACATGTATCATAATATGGTCGAATCTCCTTAAATCCAGAGAAAGAAAGAAAAAGTATTCCAAGACATATGGCTGCCTTTAAGAAAATTGGAAATATTCTATTATCTAAGGATATAATGAATATTTCCAAATTCTGTGAGAGGGCACGACCTCTACTATAAATATAGGTTTATTTAACCTAAAAGAGGAAACACAATCATCCACAAAGCTGAATCATTCTACAGCCGCCAAGGCAATTCCTCACACCTAGAAGACCTTCTTGTTCGACACACTAATGACGGCTGATCCTGATGACTTCTATCAGCCGGATAAAGCTCTATACTCATGTCTGCACATCCACAAGAGGTCAAGACGTTCATAAGAAAGAGAGACATGAGATCATCATATCGATAGCTTCCAAGGCAAGGTTTCGTGCCTAGAAGATCATCTTCATCGACATGCTCAACAACCGGAGAATCCCTGCATTTCCCATCGCCTACATGAAGATATATAATCACTGCAGCACGGCTGCAACTCCATTTATCAGCTCAGGCTACAATCTCCAGTTCATCAGCATGAACACATCATGCTCACTAAAGCATACCAAGACATCATGCTCACCGTATTACATCGACGATCCTACAATCTATTCTGGCTATGTGCCCTTTAGAACAGATGGATCTCATCAACCAAAAGTCCCTGCGCCTCTCCAAGGCTCCGTGCCTCTCCAAAGCTATGCGCCTCACCAAGGTCCCACACTTCTTCAAGGCCCTGCATCTCTCCAAGGCCCCGCGCCTCTCCAAGGCCATGCGCCTCTCCAAGGCTCCGTGCCTCTCCAAGATCTTGCGCCTCTCCAAGGCCATGCGCCTCTCCAAGGCTCCGTTCCTCTCCAAGGCCATGCGCCTCTCTAAGTCTCTGTGCCTCTCCAAGGCCATGCGCCTCTCCAAGGATTCGTGTTTCTCCAAGGCCATGCGCCTCTCCAAGGCTCCGTGTTTCTCCAAGGCCCTGCGCCTCTCCAAGGCTCCGTGCTTCTCTAAGGCCCCGCGCCTCTCCAAGGCCCCGCGCCTTTCCAAGGCCTTGCGCCTCTCCAAGGTTCTGTGCCTCTCAAAGGCCTTGTGCCTCTCCAAGGTTCTGTGCCTCTCCAAGGCCCTGAGCCTCTCCAAGGCTCTGTGCCTCTCTAAAGCCAAGCGCCTCTCCAAGGCTATGTTCCTCTCCAAGGCCCTGCGCCTCTCCAAGGCTCCGGGCCTCTCCAAGGCCTCGCGCCTCTCCAAGGCTCCGTGCCTCTCCAAGGCTCTGCGCCTCTCCAAGGCTCCGTGCCTCTCCAAGGTCCTGCGCCTCTCCAAGGCCCTGCACCTCTCCAAGTCTCGGTGCCTCTCCAAGGCCATGCACCTCTCCAAGGCCCTGTGCCTCTCCAAGGCTCCGTGCCTCTCCAAGGCCATGCGCCTCTCAAAGGCCATGCGCCTCTCAAAGGCCATGCGCCTCTCAAAGGCCATGCGCCTCTCAAAGGCCATGCGCCTCTCCAAGGCTCTGTGCCTCTCCAAGGCTCCGTGCCTCTCCAAGGATCCGTGCCTCTCCAAGGCTCTGCGCCTATCCAAGGCTCTGTGCCTCTTAGGATATGCGCCTCCATCAGGCTACGCGCCTCTACCAATATTAACTACGAATGGCTTGATCCCCTTCCGGGGGTACGTAGGCAATCCCCACTGTAGGATGCAGCTATAAATCCAAACACCTTCTATGGTTTCACACCCGAATGGCCAAATACCCATCCTAGAGGCCGGGTTCATCATCATACCAATATCTCTTGCTGCTATTAAGACCCTGGCGACATATACTTGCCAATACCCATATGGTAGTATCCTAAAGCATGATCTCCTGGTCTATCAACAACTGAACCAGGAGAAACCCCTGTCACGACTTGTCTCCTCCGTAGGCTGAGCACGAATCGTTGTACCAGAAAATACCCTAACAGTTTGGCGCTAGAAGGAGGCTAAGATCTAAACTAGGTGACGATGTGATAGGTGGAAGAGACATCACATATGTTCCGGCATCTCAACCCCAGCTACCTAGGGGCAAGAAACGACTTACTCTCATCAGGCCCAAGACTCACGCAGCTCGAGAACACCTCTCAAAGATGACAACACCATGCTAGCAGTCGTAGCATAATTCAACACAGGAACTAGCACTAAGTTCCTGCAAGTTTCAGGCCCCAACCAGGAATCACACTTCTACTATCTTTGGGTCCTGCTTGCTCCGGCCCTCAGCAACAAATGTGACCTCTATAGTCCTTGTTTCTCCTCAGCAATATTCGGTTCCTTTTGGTTCCAGGTTTCAACCATGGATTACATCTCTACAATCTTTGGTCTCTGCACATTCATGCTGGTCCCGGGCCTCAACTACAAAGCACGCCTATGCAACCTTTGGATTCAATATTTCCAACCAGAGGCAATCATCACCAACTTCAAGTACAATAGCATCAATCTAGCAATTTATAGACGCCATCAATGCATCCAGGCTCACAATTCCGCTCCAATGAGAAAGATGAAAAGTCCTCAAGCAAGACACAACATATTTCGGCTGGTTTACTACTTTGACGAACTCCAAAAACAGAAGTAGCAAGAAGAGGAGGTAACTCGAAAACCACCTTTCTTATTAGGTTCTAGCATCTAGGTGGTAGTGGAATCCTAGATAGGGAACAATGACCATAGCCATACATCTCAAAAGAGATAGGGATTACCAAACTTCTAAGGAAAATTCCTCAATGGAGTTCCTGCGGAAAAGCCAGGAACGAACCACAACTATGAGCAACCCTGCCCAAACGCCGGGCAAACCGCAGGTTGGTCTATAGCAAAGGGGCCGGAGAAAAACACGAACTCTACTTCAAAATGTGCTGGCCTTCAGATCCCAGGCTCCAATTAGAGCAAAGGGGATTGAAAAGAAGTCGGCGAACTCACGTTACTGCTACTACTCACCCAGAAGGAAAAGCCAGATTTCCAGGTTCCGTGCCAGCCTCCATGCTCTGAACTCAGGTGCCAGCCTCCAGGCTCTGATCTCAGCTTCCAATCCCAGGTTCCGGGTCTACGGCTGCTCATCTTACAAGGAGGAAAAATCCAATGAGACCACATATTCTCCCATTGCCAACAACAACCCCCATCACTCTTATGATGGCTTATTCCCAAAGGGACCGGGCTTCGGCCATCAACGGCCTTACAAAGAAGAAAACAAGCTCCAACCACCTTGCTACCACTTCTCCTGGTAATATACCATGATCTACCTCTAAAGGAAGCTAGGGCCACGTTTCTCTAAAAGCCTCCAAGACTACATCCCCTTACGAGTTCTCGAAGGTTATCTACATCTACAAGCTTTTAAAGAGACAGTTCCAAGTCTCCATACCTTGATGAGCGTCTAAAGAAGACACGACCAGGAGAAAGGCAGGGGCAAATAAGTTAAGTGTTAAACCAAGAGGGGCAAAAGGACACCTATAGCGGATTCTAACAGATACATGTGATCTTCATTAATCGAACAGTGGTGTATGCCCATTGTAGCATTCTACTACACTGAATTCCTGATCCTTCCCCTGATCAAGCTGCACGCTGCATTGACCAGCCAGCTAGAAGGCTACGTTCCATCAAAGGCCTGCTGAGCAGGAGTAATTCCGGTTGAATCAAGTGCACAGGTTATCTCCTGACTCCACCCATGAACTCGAAAGATAAGGGTCAATCAGTTGGGAGTAAATCCGATATAAAGATCTTTCAAGCCTCGGGCAGAACATCGACCCCCAAGCTCCCGCCGAGAGAAACTCCGGCTCTGACCCCTGCGTCCTCCCCTGCCTCTGGCAAGGAGTATATTGCATAACACGCAAAGTAATGCGTAAGGAGCTTACACGTTTACTCTTACGCAATGAGCATCGTACCAAACATGTCAATCCCTGCACCAACGCATGAGGCATAAGTACAAATGAAAAGTACTGTATCCAAACTCAGAGTTTGTACAGGGAGCAAGCATACACAGCTGCATATAAGTGGGACATCCACGAAAATAATGCAAAAGGGGAAAACTAGCTGGATCAAGTCCCAAGGGAGCCGTTGATCCCGGCGAACCCTATATCTCCGTGATATGACTCACAAAAAACACCGGGTGTATGACATATAGGAACGGTCCTGATCAACCCTAGTACACTGTCAAAAACACCTCAGTCCCTGCGTAGAGGCCCTGAGCCGAAAATATACGCAAGGACCACACGTACTAGTGCACCAAACTCTGCATTGAAAACGCTCCGTGCTAAACACAATGAAGGGGGCATGACGTATAACTGCAGAGTATTGAAATCAGCACCATGATTTCAGGGAGCAGACGGTGCACAAACCCTAGGAGCAATTCTATCCTACTTATCCATACGTGGAACGTAGCAAGTATGGCACGTGGATCACTACTTACCAATAGACCCACACCAGCACCTGATCGATAAGACTGGAGTTTGCCTAAACCCATGGGACCCTTTCACAGGATTACTAACCCTTTCAAGGGTTGAAGTCACACCAGCACGAGATAAAAGACTGAGAGTGGCTTTCTGAAGAAAACAGAGTGCAGCATTACAGGATCTCGATAGTGGCCTACTTCCGAGTGGAAGAATGCGAATCCTTACCTGAGAACGGTAGTGACCTACCTAAAGGAGGCAGAATAAGATCTCGAAGAAAACACCTCCGGGTTATTGTGGGAACCAAAATTCACACCGTCGATTCCCGTAAAATAAGGAAACTTAGGAAATCACTAATTTTCCAGAGGACCCGGATCTCTGCGAAAGCCAACGACAAGTAATCAAATAAATGCGGAAAATATGAAAAACATGATAAAACGATTTTATAAAGAAAGTTGATTTTATTTCGAATTCGCGTAAGAGCGTTGCGATCTTTACAAGAGATTACAAAGGCTTTGGCCGCAGGGGCCATCAGCGAGTTTCCTAGTTCTAGATATAAAATCCTAAACTTAGTTGAGTTGCAGCTTGATAACAAAAGATGAAAAAAGATAAGAAAAAGAGAGTTTGATTGATTTCGGACTGAACCTTATGAAAGGCTACCTACGTACCTCTTTCGAGAATCAAGTCGAACGTAGTTCAATTGATAGAGCTGGACAAGAGATCGAACTGCCTGGGCGAGTTCGTCTCGTAATTGAGTGCAAGTCATAGAAACCAAACTTGTCGAGAATGAAGCCTATGTTTCTAAGTGTAGATAGTTCTGAGTCTAAAAGAGTTGTGTAAAAAATCGTCCTCTTCTTCTGTCCTTGGCATTCTGCTTATATACTCCCCCCTTAGGCGGTTTAGTCCTTCCTTTTTGCCCAGATTCTAGTTTATCGGGAATCTTCCATTTATCTTGATCTTTCCATTTTCCTTGCGGAAATCTTCTATTTATCTTCAAACTTGGAATTTATTTTCTTTCAGCGAGTAAATCGTCAAACCGTCATTGTATCTTTGGGCTGGACTTCGTTTAAAGTCACGAATGGGCTTTTATCGCGTTTTAGGACTTCCCAAGCCGTTTTGCGATAAAAACCGTTTTACAATTGTAGACGAGATCATTTCTTGATACGGTGCCGTTTCTATAAGATTTCTAGAGTTAATCGTATAGTTTAAAAATGTACGATGTTCCGTCTAATCGTTGCCATTGTATACGACCTTTCCGAATTCTTACGAGAAAAAGGCTTTTACGATTTTATCGTAAAACTCGAACGGTAAGACGGATCGAGATGAAACGAGAGACGTTTCAACCATGGTTCAGAGCATGATTGAATCAAAGGACGTATGCATTATGTCAAATATGCGGGGGAGCAAGACTCAGGACGGTCAGCTCAACGTACGGCGAGCTGACTTGAGTGAAACAACTCGCCGTATGGCGAGCTGGTTTGTGGCCACCAGCTCGCCGTACGGCGGGCTGAATTGAGTGAACCAGCTCCCCGTACGGCAAGCTGGTTCGTGGCCACCAGCTCGGCGTACGGCAAGCCGGTTTGATCGAACCTGCTCGCGATTCACGGCGGATGCGGTCTTTTGCGGTTTTTCGCTTAACTTCGACGATTGTTTCGTTCATTTTTCCGAGATTACAATTTCTAAGTTTTCGCGCGGATTTCCCTTGTTCAGAAAGTCCTTGATAAAAATTATTTTTATTTTTGCAGAGACTTTTAGCCATTGATTCCGTCGTGACCGATTTTGACACCAACAGTTAGCCCCCCAGCTCTCTAGAAACTTGAGCCTCTAGTGTGAGGTTCTTGCGAGTGGTTAACCAGTTTTAGGTAAGTTAGGCGGAACTAATGGTTGGAAAGGTCCGTTGAAAGTGATCTTTCCACTCTCTAGGGAGTGGAAAGCGTTTTAAGATTAGTGCTGCGCCTTGTGAAGGCTGCCTACGTACCCTATTGAAGGGATCAAGCCTTTCGTAGTTCTTTTTGGAGTTAAGGTTCGTATGACCTGTTTTCTAGTGAGACCTTTACAATCTTGTTATGTGTTGTGTAGAAATTATCGAGCATATTGATGTCGATGTCATCTTGTATTGGACCTTTTCCGGCCTTGAGACTAGCCTCGTAGGTTGTTTGTTCTGGCCGAGTGTGGCCGTTATAGTTTTCGGACTGGCCGTGTGTGGCTCTGAGTCCCTGCCGCTTTGCGGCTTTATTATAAATCAGTTTACGTTTTTAAAAGCGTGCTTTTATTCGTATGAATGTAGAGGGAAGAATATGAGTTGCCGTCTCATAGTCTAACTCTTTTTGTAGATCGCCCTATTCGTTTGCCCGTTCCAGAATTTTTTGAAATTCGGTGAGCGTTTAGATTTGAACGAAGAGACATGCCTTTAGGATCTCGAATCATGCCTTGTTACGTTAGAGACCAGTGTGCTGGGTTCAGGGCAAGACCTAGGTTTACTTTCGGATTGAGGCTATGCGATGACTAGTCGCCTTTCGTTTTGCCTGTTGTGATTTTAACCTGATTCCATATCGATTTAGAGTCCGCGATAGGTTCTCGGCTTATATGACTCGTCTGGTTGGAATCGAGCATCTCACCGGGGAAAATTTTTAAGTCTCCTGGAAGTGCTGACCAAAAGTTTGGATTTCTTTTATAGTGCTATTACCCTTGTGTCGGGTGTATGAGAGCTATCTCTGCGAGATAACATAAGTTTGTTTAGGACTGTTGCGAGTTTGTTGTGATCAGCAACAAACTTGGTGGTAGATGATACCGTTGTTTTGGCCTTCGCTAAAGATACATATCTTAAGAAGTTTTGTATGTTTTATAGTCGCGGATAGACTGTTGGGTCTTCCAAGAAAGTGATTTTATCGAGGAC
Organism: Eruca vesicaria subsp. sativa; assembly: GCA_932364175.1. Taxonomy (NCBI): domain Eukaryota; kingdom Viridiplantae; phylum Streptophyta; class Magnoliopsida; order Brassicales; family Brassicaceae; genus Eruca; species Eruca vesicaria. The sequence goes on from CAKOAT010931821.1 coordinate 153,021, forward strand.
GGTATTTGTGTCAAAAAACTATTCTTCGGGCGTCTGCGACGTCTAGCAGTGCCGAAGATTGGTTTTTATTTTATATGTTGCACTTCGTGTTAGAAACGTTTGTGGGCTCGAAGATGTTGTGCGGTGTTGCGAAGGTTTTATCTTAAGCCTGCTTTGGAAATAGAGTGAATCGAGAGAATGTAAAACTTAGTAGGTTTTTTATAAGTCTACTTGTCCATTGAATGTTTTGGCTTGGCGTGAAGGTTATATTCAGCCACATAGCCAAGTATGTCTATGGTCGTAAAAAACGTTTTTTTCGTTTTTAGGTTTGATTTATACGGTGAAATTTTCGTATAATCTTTCCTTTGTTTGTATGGAAGTTGTTTTCTTTTTTTCTCAAGGGAGACGAAGCTTAAGAAGCTCGGTGCTGAGCCCATGCGAAGTCAGTTGCGGGATGGTTTCGTTCCGGATGTTATCGAGAGAAATGAGAGCAGATGCTCGTGAACCGCAGGGGTAAGGAATGAGATTTTTTAGATCGTGATGCGAGGAAACAAAGTTCAGATTGGTCGTCCAGTGTCGGATCGTATAGCTTGGTTTTTCCTATAAGGAAAGTATTTTTCGGAAAACCTGTTACGTTTATTTTCCAAATTTCGTTATGGCATGATCCTGAATATACGAAGGATTTTTCGCATAAGTAACGGGTGATGATTTTAGTAAATCGACACGACGCGTGGAGATGCAATGTTTCCCAGATTTTCGAGAATACTTTTCCGCTTAGTCGGTGAGAGTTGCTTGGAATCATTTACGGAGTTTTACCAAAGGTTATTTCATCGAGATCCAGTCGCGAAACCTTTTAGTGGGTTTCTTGAGCGGAACGAATCACATGATTGGTGATAGGATCAGTGTTCTCTATTGCTGCTACTTGTGTTCTCGATTTTTCTTTTGCCGCAAATATTCTTGATATTATTCCGTGACTCACTTGGTTCGACAGAAGATGAGAGCAATGCTTTGATGCCTAAAGATTTCTCGTATAGTTTTTTGCTTCTTACACAAAACTTGTTTTATCAAGTTGGAAAAGATCTTTAGGACTTCGGCAATTCATCGAGTTTCACTCTGAAGTTTGGCAGAGATTTTCTAACAGCATGATTGCGACGAGAGATGCTGTATAGTCCTCGAGATTATTTCCCAGACGATTTGGATCAGTCTTTAGCGTTTAGACGGATCTTAGCTTGTCATTTGCTTTTGGGATGATTTTGACGAGGCGTCGCAGTGTCCGAATATTTCCGATTGGTCTATTAAAGACCATGGTGGATTGATGATGATTTGGAGTATGTCTGATTTACGTAAATTTCTAGGAACGAGTCGGTTTTAAGACGACGTCAGTGTCTCTAGTTCCTTCTTTCTTTAGGAAATGAGATGAGTACGCTCGAATGCGTGGCGATCGTTTCTCGGTTGTACGAGAGATTGGATCGGTTTGCGAGTTATGCCTGAACAGTTAGAGAACAATACATCGAGATAGAAAACAATTGCTTACGACTTAGCATGCTAGACTATCCCCCTAAATTCTAAGTTCCCTAGGTTTTACGACAGTTTATAAGACGTTTTCATTCCTTGTCTATGATAAATTAGAGATATATCGGAGTGGCGAAGGGATTTCAACATCGGAATTTATGTTCTTGTTTCTTCGTACTGCCGGTTTTACATAACTGACTAGGTGTGCCTCATATATTGTTGAAAAATCCATAACACGTTTATGATTAGATGTTTTCGAGTTAACGCGGCAGAATTTTTTAAACTGGATTGCATTTAGAGAGTTCAAATCTCTCGTATAGTTTAGGAAACTTTTGGTGTTAAGTCGACCGTTGCCGTTTTAGACGATTGATTCGAACTTATACGAAAAACGAGTCTTTGCGATTTTATCGTGAAATCTCAATGGAAACTCCGATTGAGACGAAACAAAAATCAGCGCGAACGAGACTCGAAAGAGAAATTCGAGGAGTGGTTCAACTCGCCATAGGGAGAGCTGGATGAGCTCTCTCAGCTCGCCACACGGCGAGCTGGTGCGAACAGTCTCGATTCGTCGAGTCGACTTGTGTTTGTCGTAAAATCTCAACGGAAAGTCCGATTGAGACGAAACGAAAAGCTGTACGATCGATACTGGAGAGAGAAGCCCAAGGAATGTTTCAGCTCGCCATAGAGCGAGCTGGATAAGCCCTCACAGCTCGCCACACGGCGAGCTGGTGCGAACAGTCTCGATTCGTCGAGACGACTTGTTTTCATCGTAAAATCTCAATGGAAAGTCCGATGGAGACGAAACGAAAATCTGTACGATCAGGACTGGAGAGAGAAGCTCTAGTAGTGTATCAGCTCATGAAACGGCGAGCTGGTGCGGACAGTCTCGATTCGTCTAGTCGACTTGTTTTAGTCGTAAAATCTCAACGGAAAGTCCGATTGAGACGAAAAAGCTGTACGATCGAGACTAGAAAGAGAAGCTCGAGGAGTTTTTCAGCTCGCCATAGGGCAAGCTGGATGAGCCCTCTCAGCTCGCCACTCGGCGAGCTGGTGCTGACAGTCTCGATTCGTCGAGTTGACTTGTTTTCCTCGTAAAATCTCAACGGAAAGTCCTATTGTGACGAAACAAAAAGCTGTACGATCGATACTGGAGAGAGAAGCTCGAGTGGTACTTCAGCTAGCCATAGGGCGATCTGGATAATCCCTCTCAGCTCGCCACACGGCGACCTGGTGCGGACAGTCTCGATTCGTCGAGTTGACTTGTTTTCGTCGTAAAATCTCAACGGAAAGTTTGATTGAGACGAAACGAAAAGCTGTACGATCAAGACTGGGGAGAGAAGATCGTGGAGTGTTTCAGCTCGCCATAGGGCGAGCTGGATGATCCCTCTCAGCTCGCCACACGGCAAGCTGGTGCGGACAGTCTTGATTCGTCGAGTTGACTTGTTTTCGTCGTAAAATCTCAACGGAAAGTCCGATTTAGACGAAACGAAAAGCTGTACGATCGATACTGGAGTAGGATCAGGCTTGGGATCCTGAGAGTCGTGTCCAAATCTTCATTGGGTTAGCTGGACGTTTGTTTCTAATTTTCTGTGCCCCATTTTTCCCACGAGTAACCTAGGGTTTTTTTTCGCAGTTTCTAGGAGGGCAAGTTTTATTTTTCCGAAGAGTTTTTGGAAAACATCTTTTGGTCAAACCCTCACACGTTTAGATTTCTCCGATTTGGTTACGGATTTTGACAGGTTTTATCGTTGCCCTTTTGGTTAGACAGAGAAATAGCGAGCTCGTTTCGTGCTCCTTCCGTGGTGAAGAGTCGTGATTAGGTTTTCGACTTTGTTAAGTACTACAGCGTTTACGTGAGCATTGGCTATAAGAGTAGTCGCTGCTGGAGTTGCTTTACCAGCGTTTTTGCGAGTTGTGACTTTGTCTTTCATATATCTAGACATCGTTTTAATCAAGAGTTTTGTGGCTATGAGTAAGAGTAATCCGACCCCCCCCCTCCTTCTAGCGCCAAACTGTGGGAACCGAAATTCACACCGTCGATTTCCGTAAAATAAGGAAACTTAGGAAACTCGAGTTTTCTAGAGGACCCGGATCTCTACGAGAGCCAACGACAAGTAACCAAATAAATGCGGAAAATATGAAAAACATGATAAAATTATTTTATAAAGAAAGTTGATCTTATTTCGAATTCGCGTAAGAGCTTTGCGATTTTTACATGAGATTATAAATGATTTGGCCACAGGGGCCGTCAGCGAGTTGCCTAGTTTTAGCAACATAAAACCCTAAACCTAGTTGAGTCGCAGCTCGATAACAAAAGACAAAAAAGATAAAAAAAAAGAGAGTTCGATTTATTTTGGACTGAACATTATGATAGGCTGCCTGCCTGCGTACCCCTTTCGAGGATCATGTCAACGTAGTTCAATTGATAGAGCTGGACAAAAGATCAAACTTCCTGGGCGAGTTCGTCTCGTAATTGAGTGCCAGTCATAGAAACCGAACTTGTCGAGAATGAAGCCTAGGTTTCTAAGTGCAGAGAGTTCTGAGTCTAAAAGAGTTGTGTAAAAAAATCGTCCTCTTCTTCTGTCCTTGGCCTTCTGCTTATATACTCCCCCCTTAGGCGGTTTAGTCCTTCCTTTTTGCCCAGATTCGAGTTTATCAGGAATCTTCCATTTATCTCGATCTTTCCATTTTCCTTGCGGAAATCTTCTATTTATCTTCAAACTTGACTCTTATCTTCAAACTTGACATTTATATTATTTTTGCGAGTTAAATAGTCAAACCTTCATTGTATCTTTGGGCTGGACCTCGTTTAAAGTCGCGAATGAGCTTTTATCGCATTTTAGGACTTGCCGAGCCGTTTTGCGATAAAAACCGTTATATGATTTTAAACGAGATCGTTTCCTGATACGATGCCGTTTCTATAAGATTTCTCGAGTTAATCATATAGTTTAACAATGTATGATGTTCCGTCTAATCGTTGCCTTTTTATACGACCTTCCCAAATTCTTACGAGAAAAGAAGATTTTTACAATTTTTATCCTAAAACTCGAATGGTAAGACGGATCAAGATGAAACGAGAGACGTTTCGACCATGGTTCAGAGCATGATCGTATCAAAGGACGTATGCCTTAGGTCAAGGATGCGGGGGAGCAAGGCTTAGGACGGTCAGCTCGACATACGGCGAGCTGTTGTGATACGGTCAGCTCGCCATATGGCAAACTGACCGCCTGGTTCAGCTCGCCGTACGGCGAACTGACCGCCTGGTTCAGCTCGCCGTACGGCAAACTGACCGCCTGGTTCAGCTTGCCGTACGGCGAGCTGACTTGAGTAAACCAGCTCGCCGTACGGCGAGCCGGTTTGATCGAACCTGCTCATGATTCACGGCGGATGCGGTTTTTTTCGTTTTTTCGCATAACTTGGGCAATCGTGTAATCCGCGATTGTTTCGTTCATTTTTCCGAGATTACAATTTCCAAGTTTTCGTGCGGATTTCCCTTGTTTGGAAAGTCCTTAGAATTTATTAAACAACTTCTCGTGTTTTATAAAACGTATTTTTATTTTTGCGAAGATTTTTAGCGATTGATTCCGTCGTGTTCGATTTTGACACCAACAGTTATAAAGGCCTCCGGGTCTTATAGACACCTCCGGGTTACATAGAAACCTCCGGGTTAAATAAGACCTCAGGGTCTAAAACACCTCCGGGTTATAAAGGCCTCCGTGTCCTATAGACACCTCTAGGTTATGTAGAAACCTTCGGATTAAATAAGACCTCAGGGTCCAAAACACCTACGGGTTATAAACGCCTCCGGGTCCTATAGACACCTCCGGGTTATATAGAAACCTCCGAATTAAATAAGACCTCAGGGTCCAAAACACCTCCGGGTTATAAAGGCCTCCAGGTCTTATAGACACCTATGGGTTATATAGAAACCTTCGGGTTAAATAAGACCTCAGGGTCCAAAACAACTCCGGGTTATAAAGGCCTCAGGGTCCTATAGACACCTCCGGGCTATATAAAAACCTCCGTGTTAAATAAGACCTCAGGGTTGTGGGAACCTAAATTCACCCCTGTTGATTTTATGTAAATTTAGGAATTTAGAGTAAACCGTAATTTCCCAGAGGACCCAGCTATCTACGGAACCGCACACAAGCAATCGAGTAAGCGATGAGAATAAAGTTAAAGTATGAAAAACGGTATTAAGAGCAAGAAGGAGTCTTATTCCGAATTGGCGTAAGAACGGTACAACAAGAGTAATCCTTAGCTGTGTGAGCTGTCGGCGAGATTCCTAGTTCTAGCAACCTAAGACTAAAACCCTAGTTGAGACACAGCTCGATAACAAAAACGGAATGTTGCCTAAATGCTAAGTTTTGGTGGTGAAAGCTCTGAAAACTCGTCCTCTGCTCTGTCCTTGGCCTTCTGCTTAGATACTCCCTCCTTAGGCAGTTTAGTCCTTCCTTTTCGCCCAGATTCGAGTTTATCGGGAATCTTCTATTTATCTCGATCTTTCCATTTTCTTTGCGGAAATATTCTATTTATCTTCAAACTTGACATTTATCTTCAGACTTGACATTTATCTTCTTTCTGCAAGTAAATCTTCAAACCGTCATTGTATCTTTGGGCTGGATTTCGTTTAAAGTCGCAAGTAGGATTTTATCGCGCTTTTGGGTTGCCAACCGTTTAGCGATAAAAACCGTTTTACGATTTTAGAAGAGAACGTTTCCTGATACGATGCCGTTTTTATAAGTTTTCTAGAGTTAACTGTATAGTTTGACACTGTACGATGTTCCGTCTAGTCGTTGCCGTTTTATACGATATTCCCGAACTTTACGAGAAAAGAAGACTTTTACCATTTTTATCGTAAAACTTGAACGGTGAGACGGATCGAGATGAAATGAGAGACGTTTCGACCATGGTTCAGAGCATGATCGAATCGAAGGACGTATGCCTTACGTCAAGGACGCGGGAGATCAAGGCTCGGGATGGTTAGCTCGACGTACGGCGAGCCGAACCGGGTTGGTTCAGCTCGCCGTATGGCGAGCTGCTTTTAGGCGACCGGCTCGCCGTACGACGAGCTGGTTCATGACCGACCATTTCGCCGTACGGTGAGCTGAACCGGCTGGTTCGGCTCGTCGTACGTTAAACTGGTTCGGTCAAACCTGCTCGCGGTTTACGGTGGATGCGGTTTTTCGCTTATCTTGGACAATCATGTAATCGGCGATTGTTTCGTTCGTTCTTCTGAGATGACGATCTCCAAGTTTTCTGCGGATTTCCTTTGTTCGGAAAATCCTTAGAATTTTATGAAACAACTTCTCGTGTTTTATAAAACGTATTTTTATTTTTGCGGAAAGTTTTGGTCATCAATTCATTTTGACCCCAACAGTTAGCCCCCCAGCTCATAAGAATCGTGGAGTTCTTGCGAGCAGTTCGAACTTGTTCGGAAAGTTTAGTAGAATTAGGCGGAACTTAATGGCCAAAATTCCAAAGGTGTATAGTAAAACTTTTTCTTATAAGTATATGGAGGAAATTTTCAAATTTTTTACTCACTTCCTTCCATAACTTTTCTAAGGTTCAAGAAGTTTTCTCTCTTCCCTTCCCTTTGAATCTCTTTCTCTCATTTTCACTAAACACGTCTTCTGAGTGGAAAGCTTCGGAGTGCGCTCATGCATCAATCTTTGATCCAAGTGACCTCGATATTTCCGGTGGTTGTGCCCTCCCCAAGCCGGTCTTTCTGCGGTTTTCCGCGAGTAAGGAAGAAACCACGAAGTATTTGTCAGATTTGGGTGTTGTTGAGGTCAAAATCGGTACGACGGAATTAATAGCTAAAACTCCCCGCAAAAATACAAAAGGAATAGTTTTATAAAACCCGAAAAGTCGTTTTATAAAACTCAAATTCATTTATAAAACTTGCAGACCGTTTTATAAAACTCGAGAATTCGTTTTATAAAACTCGAGAAATCGTTTTGTAAGACTCGAAGATCGTCTTATAAAACTCGAGAATTGTCTTATAAAACTCGAGAATCGTTTTATAAAACTCGAGAATCATTTTATAAAACTCGAGAAATCATTTTATAAGACTCGAAGATCGTCGTATAAAACTCGAGAATTGTCTTATAAAACTCGAGAAATCGTTTTATAAAACTCGAAAATCGTTTTACGAAACCGCAAAAAAACCGAAACAGCCATAAAACGCGAAATAGTCACGACTAGTTCGCCCACGGGCGAACTAAGCCGAGCCGGCTTAGTTCGCCAATGGGCGAACTAGGAGGTACTCGACTAGTTCACATATTGGCGAACTAAGCTGGCCCGGCTTAGTTCGCCAATAGGCGAACTAAGCTTGCCCGGCTTAGTTCGCCAATAGGCGAACTAGGAGGTGCATGACTAGTTCGCCTATTGGCGAACTAAGCTGTCCCGGCTTAGTTCGCCAATGGGCGAACTAGGAGGTGCTCGACTAGTTCGCCTATTGGCGAACTAAGCTGGCCCGGCTTAGTTCGCCAATGGGCAAACTAGAAGCTTCCTGGACGTCCCGAGCCTCGATCCCCCGCATTCCCGATTCGAAACTTACGTCTTTCGACACGGTCGCATTCTGAACCATAGCCGAAACATCTCCCGTTCCATTTCGATCCGACCTATCGTTCGAGTTTTACGATAAAAACCGTAAAACTTTGCTTTCTCGATAAAGAACTCGAAGAAATCGTATAAAAAGACGACTTTTGACGAAACACCGAACATTGCCTAAAACATATGATTTATTCAAGATTTCTCGTCGAAATCGTAAAAAAGGCGTTTTTAATAAAAACGTCGAGTAAATCGTAAAAAACACGTTTTTAATTAAAAAGTCGAGTAAATCGTAAAACCTTACGATTAGCTCGAGGAATTTATTAAAAACGACGTCAGATCAGGAAACGATCCCGTAAAAAGTCGGAAAATGGATTTATCGCAAAAACGGCTCGGAAGGGCCTAAAACGCAATAAAAACCCATCTCGCGATTTTAACGGAATCTAACCCACAGATTTGATAACGTTTTGACGGTTTACTCGCAGGAGGAAAATATAAGTCAAGTTTGAAGATAAAAGGAAGGTTTGAAGAAAAATAGAAGATTTCCGCGGAAGAAAAGGAAGGATCGAGAAAAGTGGAAAATTCCCGATATAGTCAAATCTGGGCGAAATGGAAAGACCGGATGACCAAGGCGAGGAGTATATAAATAAGAGGTCTAGGGCAGAAGCAAGACAGGCGAAATTCAGAGCTCTCACCACCAAAACTAACATTTAGGAATATTTATGTTTTTCTGTTAGCGAGCTGCGTCTCAATTAGGGTTTTTCGTTCTTAAGTTTTCGGCTACTCTCTTTGTACCAGTTCTACGCAGATTCGGAATAAGAACCTCTTTGCTCTCGATTTTCGTTCATTCTTTTAATAATTCTAAGTTTCTTGTTATCATAATCTTCGTTGTGCGGTTCTGCAGATAGCCGGTTCCTCTGGAAACTTAGGGTTTTCCCGAAGTTTCCTTTTTTACGATTATTTGACAGTAGGTGGATTTCGACTATAAAAACACGAACGCTCGGCGATTGGCCCCGTCGAGCATGCTAGCCGTCCTAAACAAACGCACCGACCTATCGGTCCGCATACATCCGACGAGGATAAAATAGCGCGCTATAAAAGAAATCCAAACTTTTGGTCAGCACTTCCGGGCAACTTAGAAATTGTTCCCGGTGAGATGCTCGGTTCCAACCAGACGAATCGTATAAACCGAGAACCTATCGCGGATTCTAAATCGGTATGGAATCAGGTTAAAATCGCAACGGGCAAACCGAAAGCCGACTAGTCATCACACAGCCCCAATCCGAAAGTAAACCTAGGTATGAATCGAGATCCTAAAGGCATGTCTCTTCGCCCACGTCTAAACACTCGCGAAAATCAAAATCTCCCGAGTTAACGAATCGGACGATTTACACCAAAGAGTTAGATACGTGATGACAACTCGTATTCTTCCCTCCACATCTAACGCAGAACACGAATTTCATACTTAGAAAATATTTTTATTAAGAAAGTTTTCAATACACACCGCCCAGCGGTAGGGATTCAAAGCCACCAACGGCCAGTCCCGGAAAAACAACGACAGAATCAAAAAACTAAGAACATCACATATCAAAGTCATCGAACGCAGACTGGTCGACCTCGCCGTCCACGTCCGGGATCCCAGGTCCAACTTCGACCGAATCCGGCGACACCACAATAGGGTCCCACTGATCCCACATATGCTTCCCAGGATTGGCGGATTCATTCTTTTTCTTCTCTCTCTTAGCTAGACGCTTCTTCTGCTTCTCAATCGCAGCTTCATACGAATAGTCCGAATCCTGGGTAAGATGCAAACCCCCAACTACGCCCCGACACTCGCGGAAATTGCCATACGGTCTTTGCGCATCTTCAAATTCCGCATAAAGAGGCACGAACCGCTCGCGCCGAGCGATCAACTCCGCCGCAACCTCTCTTTTGCCTGCCCTACGAGCGCGGCGAGCCATCATGTCAGAAAGTTCTAAGCTCCGACGAGATTCAGCTTCATACTCTTCTCTCACACGAGCGGCCTCCATTGCAGCAAAATCCTGGGCACGAGAGAAACTGGCATCGATCTCCCCTCTGATACGAACAGCCTCCGCCTCTGCTTCTGCAATCCTGGATTCGGCCCTGCGAAGTTCCGCACTATTCGCGCTCACCGCTTCGCTCATGAAGCGAAGACCCTGCGAAACGGAACAAACATCCTTCATAAAATGTATGTACATAATAATAATAAAGAATAGGCAAACCTTGTTGAAAAGTCTCGACGCTTTCGTAAACGGTGTGTCAGCTGGTCCTCGGGATGACGTCTCAGCCGGATCATATTCGGAAGGCGAAAAATCAATGAGATCCTCGATATTGATATCTTCGTCAGATGCCCGACTGCGATTAATCGGAACCTCTCTATCCTACGGAGATCTAGACCTTTCCCTCTCCTCCGCATCATCGCCAGCCTTAAAATCAGCTTGACCGTCACGAGAAAAACCGGACGAATAATAGGCGACGGCACGACGGATCTTTTTCGGAGACAAATACCCCCAATAAAACGGGCCGCCACGTAGAAGATTCATAACCTTCGGAAAATCCTCAAGCATCGGCACCGGGAGGGTAGGCACTGCGAAACCTAATCACGTGATGGAATACCGTTTGACGCCCGCGCAGTCCTAATCAAAGGAATACAACTTTTCTCCACCGACGCGCCGTAAATTTTGACATAAAAGAAGCGGTGAATCCGATCGTGGTCATTCGAGGCAAGTCCGCCAACAACCGTCATGCCCCGCCGGGGGGCTAAGTAAAAACCATCATTTCTTTCCTTGAATGTCAACATAGACAAAAGATAATCCGCATCAAGGGACATTCCCCGTTCGTATCCCAACACCAGAATCCCGATAAAGTGCTGTAAACCAGTAGGGCGCAGTTGGCCGAACGGTACCCCAAACTTGTCCAAAAATTCGAAAATGGCTTGAGGAATGGGGAACCATAGCTGGCAGGTCAACAGAAAGCCTTCGTAGCACGTAAAATAACCCGGAGGCGGATCCTCGGCACCCTGACCCTGGACAGGGATGCGAAACTGAACCGACTCAGGGATCGCATAGGTATTTCTCAAATAATCGAGAGAACCAACAGTACTCATGCTCATGCCAACTATTCTCGTCCGACGTTTATTTCTCTTCGGAACCCAGAATGTAGCAGGCGGCATCTCCGCGGCACTCGCGGCTAAATTGTAGTCTACAAATTTATCCTTGGTCGTATAGAAGCGTTGAAAGACCGGCTCGGGAAGAGGACAGCCGCTGGAAATATCAAGGTCACTCGGATCAAAGATTGATGCATGAGCATAATCTGAAACTTTCCATCCAAAAGACATGTTGGATAGTCGAAAGAAAAAGGATCTAAAGGAAAAAGTAGAGAGAAGCCTTCCTAAAAACTTGAGCAAGTTATGGAGGAGTGAATGAAAAACTTATAAAACTCACTCCATATACTTATAGGAAAGAATTTTACTATTCACCTTTGGACTTTTGGCCATTAAAGTTCCGCCTAATTCTACCAAACTCGCCAAACGAGTTCAATTCACTCGCAAGAAACTCACGACTCTTACGAGCTGGGGGGCTAACTGTTGGGGTCAAAATCGGTACGACGGAATTAATAGCCAAAACTCCCCGCAAAAATACAAAAGGAATAGTTTTATAAAACCCGAAAAGTCGTTTTATAAAACTCAAAGTCATTTATAAAACTCGCAGACCGTTTTATAAAACTCGAGAAGCCGTTTTATAAAACTCGAGAAATCGTTTTATAAGACTCGAAGATCGTCTTATAAAACTCGAGAATTGTCTTATAAAACTCGAGAATCGTTTTATAAAACTAGAGAATCGTTTTATAAAACTCGAGAATCATTTTATAAAACTCGATAAATCGTTTTATAAGACTCGAAGATCGTCGTATAAAACTCGAGAATTGTCTTATAAAACTCGAGAAATCATTTTATAAAACTCGAAAATCGTTTTACGAAACCGCAAAAAAACCGAAACAGCCATAAAACGCGAACTAGTCACGACTAGTTCGCCCACGGGCGAACTAAGCCGAGCTGGCTTAGTTCGCCAATGGGCGAACTAGGAGGTACTCGACTAGTTCGCCTATTGGCAAACTAAGCTGGCCCGGCTTAGTTTGCCAATAGGCGAACTAGAAGCTTCCTGGACGTCCCGAGCCTCGATCTTCCGCATTCCCGATTCAAAACTTACGTCTTTCGACACGGTCGCATTCTGAACCATAGCCGAAACATCTCCCGTTCTATCTAGATCCGACCTATCGTTCGAGTTTTACGATAAAAACCGTAAAACTTCGCTTTCTCGATAAATAACTCGAAGAAATCGTATAAAACGATGACGGTTGACGAAACACCGAACATTGCCTAAAACATTCGATTTATTAGAGATTTCTCGTCGAAATCGTAAAAAACGTGTTTTTAATAAAAACGTCGAGTAAATCGTAAAAACGCGTTTTTAATTAAAAAGTCGAGTAAATCGTAAAAACTTACGATTAGCTCAAGGAATTTATTAAAAACGACGTCAGATCAGGAAACGATCCCGTAAAATGTCGGAAAACAGATTTATCACAAAAACGGCCCGGAAGGGCCTAAAACGCAATAAAAACCCATCTCGCGATTTTAACGGAATCTAACCCGCAGATTTGATAACGTTTTGACGGTTTACTCGCAGGAGGAAAATAGAAGTCAAGTTTGAAGATAAAAGGAAGGTTTGAACAAAAATAGAAGATTTCCGCGGAAGAAAAGGAAGGATCGAGAAAAGTGGAAAATTCCCAATATAGTCAAATCTGGGCGAAATGGAAAGACCGGATGACCAAGGCGAGGAGTATATAAATAAGAGGTCTAGGGCAGAAGCAAGACAGACGAAATTCAGAGCTCTCACCACCAAAACTAGCATTTAGGAATATTTCCGTTTTTCTGTTAGCGAGCTGCGTCTCAATTAGGGTTTTTCGTTCTTAAGTTTTCGGCTACTCTCTTTGTACCAGTTCTACGCAGATTCGGAATAAGAACCTCTTTACTCTCGATTTTCGTTCATTATTTTATTAATTCTAAGTTTCTTGTTATCATAATCTTCATTGTGCGGTTCTGCAGATAACCGGTTCCTCTGGAAACTTAGGGTTTTCCCGAAGTTTCCTTTTTTACGATTATTTGTCAGTAGGTGTATTTCGACACCCACAGGTGTTGCCGATGTTCCTCCAGCTAGCTTCTGGGTTCCAAAGAGAGAGATAAGCTTCGGAGGAACAAGGTAGGTCCGAGCGCGAATACCGTTTGTTCCCTCAGGGATTTGAGGAATTCTCACGCGATCCCGGATTCGGTACAGTTTTGCCTCCCCAAATGGGGTCAAGACGCCGAGAATCCGCCCTCGGGTTACTTTACATGTTACGAGGCCTTCCTACTGAACTGTCAACTGTAGTTCCCTATCCCGCGAGCCATTGTTGAGCTTTTGGATCGGTTCAAAATATCGTTCAGCCAGCTTCGTCCCTCCGCGTTGCAGCACCTTGTCGGGATTCTGGTGCTTGGTTACGAACGCCGCATATCTTCCAATGCGGACTATCTTCTGGCTAAGATTCTGCTCAAGCGCGCGAAAGGAGGTGGTTTCTACTTATCCCCGCGGTTGAGGATGTCGGTTATCGACGGACTTGCCTCGAATAATCTCGAGTGGAAGAATTGGTTCTTTTATGTCAAGGTCGATAGTGCATCGGTGGAGGACAGTTGCATTCCTTCGTTCAGGACTGAATGGGAGACGAAAGGTACTTAGTTTGTGTACGATTCATGCTTTTGCAGTGTCCCCCCCCCTTGTGCCGTTACTTGAAGACGTCAAGTTGGTTATGAGCCTTCTTCGCGGTGGTCCGTTTTACTGGGGATATTTTTCTCCAAAGAGAGCTCGTCGTGCCGTCGCCTATTACTCTTCTGGTTTTTCTCAGAATGATCGTGTCGAGATTGAGGCAGATGACAGCGTGGAAGCGAGGGAGATATTTATATCCCCGCAGGAGAGAGATGTTCCGATTGGTCAAGACCGATGGTTTGACGAAGACCTTAATATTGAAGATTTCATCAACTTCTCGGCTCCCTCATCCGAGTTTGATCCGGCCGAAACGTCGTCCGAGATACCAGCTGATATGCCATTTCCGAAGGCGTCAAGACTTTTCAACAAGGTCTGCTAATCTTTACCGATTTTCGTATTTGTTTTACGTGTGACCGGATTTTTGACAAAAGACTTCCCTTATTTTGCAGGGTCTTCGCTTTATGAGCGAAGCGGTGAGCGCAAGCAATGCAGAGATTCATAAAGCTGAATCTAGGCGCAAAGGAGGCGGAAACAGAGGCTGCTCGTCTCAAAGAAGAGATCGACGCCAACTTCTCTCATGCCCAGGATTTAGCTAGAAGGGAGACTGCCCGTGTGAGGGAGGAGTATGAGGGTGCTTCTCATCGTGCTCTTGAGCTCTCTGGCACGAAATTCCATCGCGCCCATAGAGCAGGAAAGAGAGAAGTTGCTGCGAAGATGATGGCTCGTCGTGAACGGTTTGTGCCTCGATATGCGGAGTTTAAGGACGCTCAAAGGGCCAATGGTGATTACCGCGAATGCTGTGGCGTAGTTGGTGGTTTGCATCTTACCCAGCGTGCGGACTATTCGTATGAGGTGGAGTTTGCCAAGCAGAAAGCGCGCTTGGCTAAACGGGAGAAGAAGAAGGCCGAGTTTCTCAATCCTGAGGCGCAAATGTGGGATTAGTGGAACCTTATTGTAGTGTTGCTGGATTCAGTTGAAGTCGGGCCAGAGATCCCGGATGCGGGCGGAGAAGTTGATCAGCCGTGGATTGATGCTGGTGTTGGCCAAAGCTCGGCATCCGGGTTTTGTGATTTTGATATATGCTGTCTTTGTTTTATGATATTGTTTTGTTATATTTAGCGGGACTGGCCGTTGGTGGCTCTGAATCCCTGCCGCTCGGCATCGTGTATTTGAACGAAAATATTAATAAGAATATTTTCTAAGTATAAAATCTGTGTTTCATTTTAAATGTAGTGGGAAGAGTACGAGTTGTCGTCTCGCATATAACTCTTGGTGTAGATCGTCCGGTTCGTTTACTCGGAATGTTTCGATTCTTCGCGAGTGTTAAGATGTGGGCGAAGAGACATGCCTTTAGGATCTCAATTCATGCCTTGAGACGTTTGATATACCATGATTTTGACCCACTTTTGGTCATGGTATTGATATTTTTTTATGTATATTTACTACAATATAGAGTCTATTTAGAGTATTTACAGGTTCAGCCTGGTTCTGGAGAAATATGGTGATTTTGGTGTCTTTTGGAGCCCTTAAGTGCAGAACTGCGCAGACGCGTCAGATGTTTAGATGCGGATGGAGACCTTTGTATGGTGAGATTTAGCCCATCTTTTGCCAAAAAAATAGAGCTTTGAGTTAGCTTTCCAATTCCACCGGTTTGAGGTCAATCCAACGGTTAGATCAGAAGTTATGCCCGTTTTACTGAAGAGTGGTCAGAGAGAAGGCTGTCGAGAAGATATGTGCATGTCGATCGATGGGAGACACTTCATATCGGTCGATATGAATGCCAGAACGTGGGCTGACTATATTTCATAACCGACTGAAGCCCACAAGTTACCATAATACCCTTGGACGACAAGAAACCATAGTTATGATATTTATAAGCCATTATTGACGGCTACAAGCTATCTAAGCTTTTCTAAGTTCTTTTCTATTGTTTCTCTTAGTTAGGAGAGAAGGGAGTAACTCTTATCAGAGTCCTCCTGGAACTCCATTGGTTTTATATCTATTCTATTTCAGTTTTATATATATTCATCTATGATTAATGCAAAACTTCATGTCTGAATAGATCCACCGGTTGGATTTAGGGTTCAGATAGATTGTGGGATTAGCCCCAACTATAGATTGCTAAGTTGTGATATTCATTGTTAGGATGTTCTTAATGCTTGTTTCTAGAGTCATGAACTAGAACCATGAACTGGAATAGCTTAATTTATTAATCTTCATCCTGACATCATCCTGCACAAACTCAGATCTTAGGCACCAGCGATAGCCGGCCTAATGATCTCTGTGAACACAGTTTCGATTCGATCCGATGCTATATCAATCGATACTCCTATAGAGTAATCGATCGATGGCAACACATATCGACCGACACTGCGATAACAACATCGGTCGATACTGTCCGCATTCAGATCAATGGACGAGTCTAACTAGCGACAGCTATAGATTTGTCTAAGAATTGAAGTTCTTATATATCATGCATGCAACTTGTTAGGCATCTACAGCATTATAATCCTGATTACATGAATAGAAACCCTAGATCTAGCAACCATCCTTCCATAAACAACTCCTTGCCAAGCTGAACAATTACCTTGTTCATCTTGTTTACTGCTTTACTTTATTTATTTACTGCTTTAATATCTATTAGCCTAGCTTAATCATATAACTATTAGATCTTTTAGGTTCCCTAGCTCCCCGTGAATTCGATCCCTAAGTACTACAATTAAACCTCTTATTTGAGAGAGTAATTCACTCCTTAGGGTTAAACATTTGAGTGATATCAACGTTAGAGACCACTGTGCTGGGTTTAGGGAAAGACCTAGGTTTACTTTCGGATTGAGGCTATGCGATGACTAGTCGGCTTTCGTTTTGCCTGATTCCATACCGATTTAGAATCCGCGATAGGTTCTCGGCTTATACGATTCGTCTGGTTGGAATCGAGCATCTCACCGGGGACAATTTTTAAGGCTCCCAGAAGTGCTGACCAAAAATTTGGATTTCTTTTATAGCGCGCTGTTTTATCCTAGTCGGATGTATGCGGACCAATGGGTTTGTCCGTTTGTTTAAGATGGCTAGCGTGCTCGACGGGGCCAATCGCTGAGCATTTGTGATTTTATAGTCACGGAGAGACTTTTGCGAAATACTTTTCTAAGACTTTAGGCGACATCTCGCCGGTTCTTTTTGAAAATATTTGGTGTATAGGTTTTTCGTCGAAACGATCAAGTAGTTGTTACTGCGGAAGTAATTTCTGATGTTTGGAGTTTGTTTTTACGCTTTTCGATAGTAGAGAGATTTTATAATATTCTAACTTTGTCTTTATTAAAAAGTTTCAAAAATTTCAATTACAAAGCGAATATTTTAAAATTTGGGAGTATACGAATACTCGTATATGCACCTACTCCCCCTTTCATTTCAGAAAGGGGGATAGGTGAACTCGTCTTTAGGCAAGCTGCCTACGTATTCCTTTCGAAAATCAAGCCATCTCGTAGTTATGATTGTTGGTGCGAATTTTTTTACTCGGCTATCACAGATTTCTCGATCACTTTAGTCGCTAGATCGGCGTCTTGGTCCGGGTTTGTCTCCTCCGCTTGGGTAGAAGCGATGGGTGTGGAAGCTTGTTGCTTCTTGACCGTTTCTGCTTTTGGGTCGTTTTCCGCGGGCGGTGGTGTTAACTTCGCCCGTTTTGGTTTTATGATGGCAACCGCCAATTGCCTTAGCTTATGTTCATCAT
>CAKOAT010931821.1:181580-204624 GCA_932364175.1 Eruca vesicaria subsp. sativa
AATCGTTTTATAAAACTCGAAGAATCGTTTTATAAAACTCGAAGAATCGTTTTATAAAACTCGAGAATCATTTTATAAAACTCGAAAAATCGTTTTATAAAACTCGAAAATCGTTTTATAAAACTCGAGAATCATTTTATAAAACTCGAAGAAACGTTTTATAAAACTCGAAGAATCGTTTTACAAAACCGCAAAAAACCGAAATAGCCGTAAAACGTGAACTAGTCACGACTAGTTCGCCCATGGGCGAACTAGGAGGCACTCTACTAGTTCGCCCATCGGCGAACTAAGCCGGCCCGGCTTAGTTCGCCGATGGGCGAACTAGTCCATCTCGACTAGTTCGCCCATTGGCGAACTAGTCCCGTCCCGGCTAGATCGCCAGTGGGCGAACTAAGAGGTGCTGACTTTGCCCCACTGGTTCGTTTCGCCTAGTTCGCCATATGGCGACCTAGCAAAGCTGAACTAGCTCGCCGTACGTCGAGCCGACCATCCCGAGCCTCGATCTCCCGCATCCCCGATTCAAAACTTACGTCTTTTGACACGGTCGCATTCTGAACCACGGCCGAAACGTCTCCCGTTCCGTCTCGATCCGACCTATCATTCAAGTTTTACGATAAAAACCGTAAAACTTCGCTTTCTCAGTAAGAACTCGAGGAAATCGCATAAAACGGCAACGGTTAAACAAAACACCGAACATTGCCTAAACTATACGATTTATTCGAGATTTCTCGTTAAAATCATAAAAAACTCGTTTTAAAAAAAAAAACGTCGAGAGAATCGTAAAAAACGGCATCGGATCAGGAAACAGTCTCGTTAAAGTCGTAAAACGGGTTTTTATCGTAAAACGGCCCAAAAGGTCCTAAAAAACGATAAAAACCCATCTCGCGACGTTAACGAAATCAAACCCCAAGATACGATAACGCTTTGACGGTTTACTCGCAGACGGAAGATAAAAGACAAGTTTGAAGATAAATAGAAGAATTCCGTAGAAGAAAAGGAAGGATCGACAGATATGGAAAGTTCCCGAAATATTCGGTTTTGAGCAAAATGGAAAGACTAAAACCGCTTAAGGAGGAGTATATAAGGAGGAGGCATAGGGCAGAAGCTGAGGGACGAAATCTAGAGCTCTCATCTGAGACTTTCACAACTTTTCTAGATTTAGAATTTTCCGCACTTAGAAACTTAGGCTTTTTCTCGACAAGTTCGGTTTCTATGACTGGCGCTCAATTACTAGACGAACTCGCCCAGGCAGTTCGATCTCTTGTCNAGCTGAGGGACGAAATCTAGAGCTCTCATCTGAGACTTTCACAACTTTTCTAGATTTAGAATTTTCCGCACTTAGAAACTTAGGCTTTTTCTCGACAAGTTCGGTTTCTATGACTGGCGCTCAATTACTAGACGAACTCGCCCAGGCAGTTCGATCTCTTGTCCAGCTCTATCAACTGAACTACGTTCGACTTGATCCCTGAAAGGGGTACGTAGGCAGCCTTTCATAAGGTTCAGTCCGAAATCATTCAAACCTTTTTTCCTATCTTTTTCCGTTTTTCGTTATCGAGCTGCGACTCGACTAGATCTAGGGTATTATGTTTGTAACTCGCTGATGGCCCCTGCGGCCAAAGCCTTTGTAATTCCTTGTAATGATCGCAACGCTCTTACGCGAATCGGAAATAAGATCGACTTTCTTTATAAATTCGTTTTATTATGTTTTTCATATTTTCCGCATTTATTTGGTTACTTGTCGTCAGCTTTCGCAGAGATCCGGTTCCTCTGGAAAATTAGGGTTTTCCTAAGTTTCCTTATTTAACGGAAATCGACAAGGTGAATTTCGGTTCCCACAGTGCGGAAGCTTGTTGCTTCTTGACCGTTTCTGGTTTTGGGTCGTTTTCCGCGGGCGGTGGTGTTAACTTCGCCCGTTTTGGTTTTATGATTGCAACCGCCAATTGCCTTAGCTTATGTTCATCTAAAAAGCAAGATCGCGATTGTCTCTAGCATCCCCAAATTGTTGCGACTTCTGTAGGGGTCGGAAACTTGATGCCTAAGTGGTATGTCGACATAACCACCTTCATGGAGTTTATCCAAGGCGTGCCCATGATCACGTTGTAGATAGCTGGGAAATCGATGACTGCGAAGTTGACGATTTTCGTCATGTCTTTCGCGGCGACCGGAAGTCGGATTGATCCTAGAGTCATAGCCTTTTCGCCGGAGAAACTCGTTAACGGCTTTGGTATTGGCTCCATCTCCGATTAATCGATTCCCATGTGCGCCAACGTGTCGTGGAAGATTACATTGACAGTGCTTCCAGTGTCGAACAGGATTCGAGCGACTTCTAAGTCGATGACGAGAGGATCAATGTGTGGTTGGTCGATACTGCCTGTTTCCGTGTCATCGAAAGAGATCACTCCCTTTGGAGTGTTATCCGATGGTATGTTCCGACTCGAACCGGTTTCGGCTTTTCGTTGGTAGGACTTGATAGATGAGATGGTATCGCTGTAGTATTGCGATTCGCCGGGGATCATATTGATCTTCCAGCCGTTAGCGTCATTACCTTTCTCGTCTTCTCTTCATCCGCGTTTCTCGTCCGACTGGTTCCCTTGAGGCGGAGTTTCTGCTCGCGAGTTCGTATAGTTTTTCGAAGGGCGATCTGAATCGCGGATAAGGTCCTTCACTCTGGATATCTCGGAGAGTTTTCCCGCGAGCAACTTTGTGGCCAATCTGGCGCCGAGAACTTTTCATTTTAGGGTAGAGTGTCCGCGAGTTTGGTGGAGATCGCAGAAGGAATTTTCGTCGTAATTCGGATTCGTTGACCACGTCTTCCCCATAGTTCGCCCTTGTTCCGGTCCATAATTGATGGCGTAATTGTGCACCCCTTGGAGATCCTGCCCCTCGTGATGGACGTATTTGTCGTTACAAGGGTTTTTCTTTTTCGGCTGCTGCTCGGACACTATGTCCTTTGCGGACGCTTTCGCCGGCTTATGCTTTTCAGACAGGATTTTAGTCTCCTCTTCGATGGTTATGTAATCGGTAGCTTTGTGGAGCGCGACCTGGATCGTCCACGGTTTCTCGAGAGTTATCCACTTTCGAAACTTCGACTTGAACCAGAGAGATTTTCTGAGCGCATCGATGGCGGCTTTGTCGCTTAGTCCGCTGACCCTAGCCATGATAAGTTTGAACCTGCTTATGAAGTCGCGGAGAGGTTCGTCTTCCTTCTGGGATATGCTCTAGAGATCTGCATCAGAAGTTTCCCGATTTATGAACACCGAGTATTGCATCAGGAATTCGGAAGCAAGCTGGCGGAACTCCCGATTGAATTCCGCTTATGTTTGGCGAACCACTCGAGCGCTGCTCCTTCCAGGTTTTCGACGAAAGATGGCAATAGCCCGCGTGTTTTTTGTGATCCTTGACCTTTGCTCGTCCCATGGTAATCTGGAAGGCCTGCAAGTGCGCTTTGGGATCGGTCGTCCCGTCATAGGTTGGGATTCTGAGTTTTCCAGGATCGGGTAGCTTGACCTCGGTGATGCGAGCGTGAAAGGCGTCCTTCGAGATTCGTATAGCAGCCGATCTATTTCGGGCCAGCGCTGGTAGCATGGTGAATTTGAGACTTCACCGCTTTTACCGCTGTGGCCGTTTTAGGGATGTAGTCGCGGAGATCGCGAATCTCAGTTAGATCGCCAGTAGTTTTCCGACTTCGTCGGTGTTTGCTGTGAGTAACCCAAGATCGTCCCTCGGCCGTTTTTTCGCGTTGCACGCAGTAGAGCTCTTCCTCGTCCTCAGTAAGAGAACGTTTGGGAGAGGATTCTGGCTGAGGGCTGCGATCCTTCCTTCTCCACGGATGGACGTCTGCGTCCCATCCGATGGATCAGACCGTTTGCTCGTTTCCAGGTTAACCCTTTCGACACCGTCTTCTTCGGTCTCCTGTCTACGAGTAGGAGATTTTTCCGATTCGTTCAGTGTCGCGTCAGGGTTATCTTTTTCGGAGTATTTTCGGCAGATTTCCCTGCTCGGTTCCGGGGCGATCCAAAGGAGTCCCAAAATCCAGCCTTCTTCCGCGGATCCTAGTAGTTCCGCAGGGGCAAATTGCCCTGGTACTTGCAGTTAAGGTTTCATCATGTTTTGCGAGTGAACCAATGAGCTTTTCTTGTTCCTCCGATTTCTTGTTGAAATCGGAGAGCATCTTCTCGAACGGCCTCGGTGTTAGCGTTAGCATTAACCGCGGACACATCGGGAGCTGGTGTATTGTCAACGTTGTCGCCATCGACTCGAGTTGGTTGTTCTTCAGACATCGTTTCTCGATTAAGCGTGCTGCGGCTTGAGTGTAAGATAAATCCGAACCCCCCCCCCCTACTTCTAGCGCCAAACTGTAAGATAAATTCACCCCTGTTGATTTTATGTAAATTTAGGAATTTAGAGTAAACCCTAATTTTCCAGAGGACCCGGCCATCTGCGGAACCGCACACAAGCAATCGAGTAAGCGATGAGAATAAAGTTAAAGTATGAAAAACGATATTAAGAGCAAGGAGTCTTATTCCGAATTGGCGTAAGAACGGTACAACAAGAGTAATCCTTAGCTGTGTGAGCTGTCGGTGAGATTCCTAGTTCTAGCAACCTAAGACTAAAACCCTAGTTGAGATGCAGCTCGATAACAAAAACGGAAAGTTGCCTAAATGCTAAGTTTTGGTGGTGAAAGCTCTGAAAACTTGTCCTCATCTTTGTCCTTGGCCTTCTTCTTATATACTCCCTCCTTAGGCAGTTTAGGCCTTCCTTTTCGCCCAGATTCAAGTTTATAGGGAATCTTCCATTTATCTCGATCTTTCCATTGTCTTTGCGGAAATTTTCTGTTTATCATCAAACTTGACATTTATCTTCAGACTTTACATTTATCTTCTTTCTGCGAGTAAATCTTGAAACCGTCATTGTATCTTTGGGCTGGATTTTGTTTATAGTCGCAAGTGGGCTTTTATCACGCTTTTGGGCTGTCCAAGCCATTTTGCGATGAAAACCATTTTACGATTTTAGACGAGATCGTTTCCTGATACGATGCCATTTTTATAAGATTTCTTGAGTTAATCCTATAGTTTGACAATGTACGATGTTCCATCTAATCGTTGCCGTTTTATACGATCTTCCCGAAATTTACGAGAAAAGAAGACTTTTACAATTTTTATCGTAAAACTTGAATGGTGAGACGGATCGAGACGAAATGAGAGACGTTTCGACCATGGTTCAGAGCATGATTGAATCGAAGAACGTATTCCTTACGTCAAGGAACCGGGAGATTGAGGCTCGGGACGATCAGCTCGACGTATGGCAAGCCGAACCGGGTTGGTTGAGCTCGCCGTACGGCGAGCTGGTCCGGGACCGACCAGTTCGCCGTACGGCGAGCTGAATCAGCTGGTTCGGCTCATCGTACATTGAACTGGTTCGGTCGAACCTGCTCGCGGTTTACGGAGGATGCGGTTTTTTGCAATTTTTTGCTTATCTTGGGAAATCGTGTAATTGGCGATTGTTTCGTTCGTTCTTCTGAGACGACGATCTCCAAGTTTTCCGCGGATTTTCTTTGTTCGGAAAATCCTTAGAATTTTATAAAACAACTTCTCATGTTTTATAAAACGTATTTTTATTTTTGCAGAAAGTATTGGTCATTGATTCCATCGTACCGATTTTGACCCCAACAAAGGTCCAACACCTCCGGGTTATATAGAAACCTCCGGGTTAAATAAGACCTCAGGGTCCAAAGTACCTCCGGGTTCAAAACGACCTCCAGGTCTAAAAGCAACCTCCGGATTCAAATAACAAACCTCATGGTTTAAAGAAAGACCTCAGGGTCCCAAATGTTAAAAACTCCAAATTTTGCATTTTATATTGCCTTACCTCCGGGTTTAGACAAAAGACCTCATGGTCTATTCAGAAACCTCATGGTTCTAGACAAACTCCTTGAATCTCAAGGATCCCAATTCCTAGGTGTCCATATCCAGGTCCCAAACATTGATTCTCCTAGAATCTGCGCAGGGACTAGGATCCGAAAGATCCCTCGAATTCCTTCAGGACCTCCAGCCTATCATCAGCTCTCAACCCTAAACAAAGGGCCCGAAGATCCTTCCTCAAGGATTTTGAATGCTTCAAGACAATAATCGATGGCCTAGACGACGCCTGCATTTGCAGGGCGAACTAGCTGGAAGAAAGCCCTCCAAATGTGGACATTCACATTTATCATAATATTGTCAAATT
Organism: Eruca vesicaria subsp. sativa; assembly: GCA_932364175.1. Lineage (NCBI taxonomy): Eukaryota > Viridiplantae > Streptophyta > Magnoliopsida > Brassicales > Brassicaceae > Eruca > Eruca vesicaria. The sequence goes on from CAKOAT010931821.1 coordinate 187,806, forward strand.
TCCTTAAATCCAAGAGAAGAAAGAGGAAGTATTCCAAGACATATGGCTGCCTTTAAGAAGATTGGAAATATTCTACTATCTAAGGATATAATGAATATTTCCAAATTCTGTGAGAGAGGCACGACCTCTACTATAAATATAGGTTTATTTAACCTAAAAGTGGAGGGAAACACGTTCATTCACAGAGCTAAATCATTCTACAGCTGCCAAGGCAATTCCTCACACCTAGAAGACCTTCTTCTTTGATACGCTAATGACGGCTGATCCCGATGACTACTATCAGCCGGATAAAGCTCTATACTCATGTCTGCACACCCACAGGAGGTCAAGACGTCCATAAGAGAGAGAGACATCAGCTCATCATCTCGATAGCTGCCAAGGCAAGGTTTCGTACCTAGAAGATCATCTTCATCGACATGCTCAACAACCGGAGAATCCCTGCATTTCCCATCGCCTACATGAAGATATATAATCACTGCAGCACGGCTGCAACTCAATTTATCAGCTCAGGCTACAATCTCCAGCTCATCAGCAAGAACACATCATGCTCACTAGAGCATACCGAGACATCATGCTCACCGTAGCACATCGACGATCCTAACATCTGTTCTGGCTATGTGCCCTTTAGAACAGATAGATCTCATAAACCACAAGGCCCTGCGCCCTCTCCAAGGCCATGCGCCTCTCCAAGGCCCTGCGCCTCTCCAAGGCCATGCGCCTCTCCAAGGCTCCGTGCCTCTCCAAGGCCATGCGCCTCTCCAAGGCTCCGTTCCTCTCCAAGGCCATGCGCCTCTCCAAGGCCATGCGCCTCTCCAAGGCCATGCGCCTCTCCAAGGCCATGCGCCTCTCCAAGGCCATGCGCCTCTCCAAGGCTTTGTGCCTCTCCAAGGCCATGCGCCTCTCCACGGCTCTGTGCCTCTCCAACTCCCCGTGCCTCTCCAAGGCCCCGCGCCTCTCCAAGGCCATGCGCCTCTCCTAGGCTACATGCCTCTCCAAGGCCTTGCACCTCTCCAAGGCTCTGCGCCTCTCCAAGGCTCTGTGCCTCTCCAAGGCTCCATGCCTCTCCAAGGACATGCGCCTCTCCAAGGCCATGCGCCTCTCCAAGGCCACGCGCCTCTCCAAGGCTCTATGCCTCTCCAAGGCCCTGCGCCTCTCCAAGGCCGTGCGCATCTCCAAGGCTTTGTGCCTCTCCAAGGCTCCGTGCCTCTCCAAGGCTTTGCGCCTCTCCAAGGCTTTGCGCCTCTCCAAGTCTTTGTGCCTCTCCTAGGCTATGAGCCTCCATGAGGCTACGCGCCTCTACCAATATGAACTAAAAATGGCTTGATCCCCTTCCGAGGGGTACGTAGGAAATCCCCACTGTAGGATGCAGCTATAAATCCAAACACCTTCTATGGTTCCATGCCCGAATGGCCAAATACCCATCCTACAGGCCGGGTCCATCATCCAAGGCGGGAAGGCCTCGCAGCCTTCACCATAGATAGGCAACCCCTATCTAAAGACCAATATCTCATGCTGCTATTAAGACTCTGGTGACATATACTGGCCCATACCCATATGGAAGTATTCTAAAGCAGGATATCCTGGTCTATCAACAACTGAACGAGGAGAAACCCCTGTCACAACTTGTTTCCTTCCTCCTATAATTCCGTAGGCTGAGCACGGATCGCTTGTACCAGAAAATACCCTAACACGATCAACGCCATGAGACGAGTGTAAAGTTTTGAGATCTTCAGCTTTAGTCGTTGGAAGAGGGAAATTAAACGTTACTTCCATCTCTACTTAAGAAAAAGAAAACCGCACGAGCAAGAAGATTTCGTGTAGAAAGAAAGAGAGCTCCGGTGAAAGAAAAGAAGTTAAGAGAAAACGAGAAGGAACTCTTGTATTTATAAGGAAATTTGCCGACATAAAGAAACGGCTTTATCATTAAATCAAGAAGATAATGATTAGGTTTTTCATCGAAACTGGCAAAAGTAGCCGTTAAGAGCAGACGCCAACGGTGCATTGACAGGGAGAAGACACGTGTCGAGTCGCTGCGCCGCAGAAGCCAAACCATCCTTAAACCGATTAAGTCCGAGCAAGCCATTTTAACCTTTTAATAAAATAATAAGATTGGGGGAAAATGTTGGACCCAATTTCGGTACCTATCTGAACAGACCTAGGCCCATCTGGAGTGATCGCTGAATCGACGTCGAGCTGGACCCTACGAGGTCGAAGATGAGATTCTGAAGATCGAGGAGACAGTTAGAGGACGAAGGGCTATAAAAGAGAGCTAGGAAGGACATTCAAGCACACATGAAAAACCCTAGAGAAATTTACTAATCACATCGAACTCATCTCTTAGATTTCCAGTTCACTTTATTGTACTCTTTGTTGTTATTTCCGATCTTGTTCATCACCTTGCAAACGAATTCTGCATTCAATAAAAGTCCATTTTTGTCAACCGAAGTCCGATTATATCGTTGTGTTTAAGAGCATCGTTGCCCACATCCTTTGTCTTCCTCTGACTGAACTCTCGATCTCTACAAAATACTGAGTGTGGATTTTAGGATCTACAACACCATCTGCCTACTTTGCAAGGAGAGTTTTGTAACCTATCTTCCCTTGCAAAACTACCATTTTTGCATCATTCCAAAGTATGAATTATGCTCCCACCAATTGTAATATAATTTATATAAACCTAGTATCACTATCTAAACCATTTAAAACCTTATCACTACGTCTTTTCAAGATATACTAAGGAATCCACGCAAAACAGTGGTCATCAATGAAAGCTAAGATCCTCCAAAACAGGTAATCCATATTTGCATAAATTAATTGCATAGGAAACAAATTTGGACTTGCTCACAAATCATGGGAATTTTTTGTTTCTATTGCAACAAGATAGCCTTATGTGGTTTCCCAAACTTCAGTCACTTTTTCGTTAAGGGGCACTCCAAGCAAATATGGTAATGCATGTCCAGTGATATCTATCAACTTCCTCATTTGTAACCATCCAGACGACTTAAACGGAAGGACGACTTACACGGAAGCCATCCAGGATTTTATTCCGAGATTCTGGTCAAACCTTGGTATTAAAGAAGATTTGCGTGTAAGTCGTCTACTAGAAGTGTAAGTCTGATATACCTTATTATTTACCCATTTCAGACCATATTATGGACCTCATTTGGAGTCTATTTTATGTGTCTAGGCTATGTTTTAGATTATTTACAGGTTCAGGTATGTTCTGAAGAACTTTGGTGACTCAAGATTTTGTTGAGATGTAGAACTGCGCAGATGCGTCAGATATTTAGCTATGGATGGAGACCTTTCCTTGGTGAGATTGAGCTGATATTTTGACACAAGATATATATTTGAGTTAGATCTCTAATTCCACCGGTTTAAGGTCAATCCAACGGTTAAATCGGAAGTTATACCCGTTTTACTGAAGTGTGTCTTTCTGCCTCACGAGAGGAAGTTGTCGAGGAGATGAAGGATTGTCGATCGACGACACACACTTGGTGTCGATCCATGGTGATACCAGAAGACAATCTGAGTATATTTCATGACCGACTTAAGCCTAGAAGCCTGCACAAATTACCAAGATACCCCTGGATGACTTGAAATCCTATTTATGTATTTTCTAAGCCATTACTGACGGCTAAGCTTTATTTTATTATTGTTCTTAGTGTTAGGAGAGAAGGGAGGAACTCCTTCAGATTTGTCCAGGAACTCCTCTGGCTTCTTTTGTAACATCCCGAGTTGTGATATATGAAAAGGCTTAAGAGGATTGATTTGGCTACCTATGTCACCAAAGTGCACTTATATTTTCAAGAGCACATCCAGAGAGAACTCCACAGTTAAGCGTGCTTGAGCTGGAGTATTCAAAGGATGGGTGATCTATCGTGAAGTGATTTGAACTCAACTCATCAAACAAGCATATAATAGCAAAAGAACAAGTAATGAGCAAGAAATCGAACATGCAACAATTTTCAAAAATTTGAAAATTTTCACATCTTTATAAATCACTACGATATCTGCATACCGTCTAGAATTAGGATGAAATACGTTGGGGAATGGATGGAGAGGTTGATTTCGTGGAGAAAGCAGATTGAAGGGCGAATTTGGTTGGGAACTTAGGAAGTTAGGGTTTTGTGTTCTTGAGAGAATCGGGGTTGGTATTTTTGAAAAGGGGAAATGAGTGGGGAGAGAGAGAGGTTCGACAGAGATTTCAGAAGTTAAGGGTATCGGGTTGGTCCGGTTTTGGTGAGGAATAGGGTTGGTTTACTCAAATTATACCGGTTTCGAGATGAAGAAAACTTACCTGGTCCACGTAGCGGCGTCATGATGTTGCTATGGTAATGTCGCTACAACACTTAGAAAAATTTCCTCTTCGTGCGTAGAAACCGTAGTGACTTCAGATGGTCGCTACGCATATCGCTACCATAACATGCAAGATGCCATAGCGACCAGTCTAAATCGCTACGAAGTTGTCGCTACAACACTTGAGAGAATTATCGGTCAAATTCCGTAGCGACATCGTCGCTACACATGTCGCTATGTATACCCGCATAACTCTATAGTGATTGTGCTAAGTCGCTACACATGCATCGCTACGGCACTTGGCAGAAATCACCAACCATTTTCTCATAGCGATCAGCTGATGTCGTTAGGGATGTCACTACAAGGACACGCATGCTCTCTAAGCGACCAGCATATATCGCTACAGAAAAGTCGCTAAAGCATTATTATGCTCGATCAAAATCTCTCCTTATGATCGAATTCCATTCTTGAAAAGACTCACGACACAACATTAAACAATCCTAAAAAGATAAAGAAAAGAAGAGTATATACAGGGATAAACATGGGACTTCCTCCCAAGTGAGCTTGTTTTAAGTCTCTAGTTTGACTTTCCTTCCTTTAGGTTTAGGCTTGGGGTAGGATCAGAGAGTGGGACTGAGATCCCATCTTCCTCTGGTGTAGTAGCCATATAGAGCTTGACTCTTTGTCCATTAACTGTGAAGTCTCCTCCATCATTGGTCCACAAAACTATTGCCCAATATGGCTTAACCTCTTTGATATTGAAAGGTCCATACCATCTTAACTTGAGCTTTCCTGGAAACAACTTCAGCCTAGAGTTGTATAAAAGGACTTGATCTCCAGCCTTAAACTCTCTTTTCAGGATGTTCTTGCCATGAAAGGCCTTAGTCTTCTCCTTGTAGATCATTGAGTTCTCAAAAGCATCCATCATAATCTCATCAAGCTCATGGAGTTGAAAAAGTCTCTTCTCCTTGGCATTCTTGATGTCAAAGTTTAGCAACTTAACAGCCCATAGAGCTTTGTATTCAAGCTCAACTGGTAGGTGACTGGCTTTACCATACACAAGATGGAAAGGAGTGGTTCCCAAGGGTCTTTTATAAGCTGTCCTATAAGCCCAAAGAGCATCATCAAGCTTGTTAGACCAATCATTCCTTGTAGTTCTCACAATCTTCTCCAAGATACTTTTGATTTCTCTATTTCAAACTTCAATTTGCCCACTAGTTTGGGGAAGATAAGGAGTTGCTACCTTATGCTTAACACCATTCTTCTTGAGTAAGCTCTCAAATAGTTTGTTGATGAAGTGAGAGCCTCCATCACTTATAACAATTCTTGGCACTCCAAACCTTGGGAAAATCACACTCTTGAACATCTTGAGGACCACTCTAGCATCATTTGTAGGACTACCCACAGCTTCCACCCATTTTGCGACATAGTCTACTGTTACAAGGATATATTTGTTTCCAAAGGATGATGGGAAAAGGTCCCATGAAGTCAATGCCCCACACATCAAACACTTCAACTTCAAGGATTGCATTCTGAGGCATTTCATTCCTCTTGGTGATCTTCCCTCTCCTTTGGCATGAGTCACATTTCGAAATATAGTCTTGTGTGTCCTTGAACATGTGTGGCCACCAAAATCCTGCTTGTAACACTTCTGCAACAGTCTTGAAGGTGGCAAAATGGCCTCCATAGGGGGATCCATACAGTGTGTCAAGATCCCATCAACTTCTTCATTAGCAACCACTCTCCTATAAAGCTGATCCTTGCAAAGAATGTAAAGATAAGGCTCATCCCGATAGTACCTCTTCACTTCCTTTAGAACTTCTTCTTGGCATATCCAACAAGATCCAAAAGTTCCTTTCCAGTGGCTAGGTAATTAACCAAGTCAGCATACCAAGGCTCCTTCTCACTAACTGCCTTGACCTCTTCGAGTCTCCTTCTGGTCTCACAAACTGTTATCACTGATTCAATTGCCATGATTTGTTCTTCTGGCAGTCCCTCATCAATGGGGATACCACACTCCACTCTCATCCTGGATTTATGATCAGCTACACCATTTTCAACTCATGGTTTGTCCTTGATCTCTAAATCAAACTCCAGCAACAGTAAGATCCACCTCAACATTCTTGGTTTAGCATCCTTCTTAGCCAAAATGTGTCTCAATGCAGCATGATCAGTGTAGACAATGACCTTGGAACCAACCAAGTAGCTTATGAATTCTCAAAGGCAAATACTATGGCAAGAGGCTCTTTTTCAGTTGTGGCATACTTCCTTTGAGCATCATCTAAAGTCCTAGCATAGTATATCTCATGAGTCTTCTTGTCTTTCTTTTGACCCAAAAATGCTCCCACAGCATAGTCACTAGCATCACACATGATCTCAAAGGGAAAATCCCAATCTAGTGGTTGAACAATGGGAGCACTAATGAGTTCACTCTTCAGCTTCTTAAAGGCGTCAAGACACTCTTCATCAAAGCTAAAGGTAGCTTCCTTGCACAGCAACTTGATCAATGGTCTAGCAATCTTGGAAAAGTCCTTGACAAATCTTCTATAGAACCCAGCATGACCAAGGAATCTTCTAATGTCTTAACTGTCTTTGGTGGAGATAATTCAACCATCACATCAGTCTTGGCCTTGTCTACCTCAATTCCCTTCTCTGAGATCTTGTGCCCCAATACAATCCCTTCATTCACCATGAAATGGCATTTCTCCCAGTTAAGAACGAGGTTTGTATCTTCACATCACTGTAAGACCCTGCACAAATTAGATAAACAAGAAGAGAAAGAGGATCTGTACACGCGGAAACCATCCATAAATACCTCCACAACGTCCTCGATGAGGTCGGAGAAGATTGACATCATGCACCTTTGAAAGGTAGCTGGAGCATTACACAACCCGAATGGCATCTTTCGAGAAGCGAAGGTACCATAAGGGTATGTGAAAGTTGACTCCTCTAGGTCATTTGGATGTATGGGGATTTGAAAGAATCCCGAGTACCCGTCATGAAAACAATAATAAGGATGGTTTGCAAGCCTCTCTAGCATTTAATCAATGAAAGGTAATGGAAAGTGATCTTTTCTAGAGGCTGAGTTAAGATTTTGGTAATCAATACACATCATATGGCATGTTATGGATCTAGCTGGTATTAATTCATCCTTATTATTTTTAATAACAGTGATACCATCTTTCTTTGGGACAACATGCACATGAGATACCCATTTACTATCAGAGATTGGATATATAACACCAGCATCTAAGAGTTTTAGAATCTCTTTCTTTACAACATCTTTCAAGTTTGGATTCAACCTTCTTTGATGTTAAATAGAAGTCATTAATTCATCCTCAAGATGTATCTTATGCATGCACAACGAATGTGATATTCCTTTGATGTCTTCAAGTGAGTAGCCAATTGATTTGCTATACATTTTAAGTTTAATTATAAGTGTAGACAATTAATTTTCATTTAGTTGGCTACTCACAATGACAGGGTAAGTGTTGTTAGAGCCAAGAAAGACATACCTTACACCAAGGGGAAGAGGTTTTAGCTTCACTTTTGGTGCCTTAAGCTCACTCCAATCAGCTTCTAGGAGATTCTCTTGTAGACCAGCTGAAGCAACATGATGAACCACTTGAGTTAGCTCCATAAACTCGCCTTCTACATCCATCTTCTTTTGAGAATCCAACCTCCTTACAAGCTCATTGATTTCCTTATCCTCAATTATTTGGACTTCTCTATCAATTGTTAGAGCATGTTGTAGAGAATCCTCAAGTGCTAATTCTTCAAAGAACTCATCAGCAAGAGCATCCATCTCCTCAATGTAAAACATTTGGCCTTGGATGGTTGGTCTCTTCATCACCTCCTTATGTCAAAGTGTAAGATATTTCCTTCGCCTAGCTGGAGATCATTCTTGCTTTCTTTCACATTCACAATAGCTCTTGCTGTAGCCAAGAAAGGTCTCCTTAGATCAAAGGCTCCTTAGACTCTTCATTTATTTCTAGCACCACAAAATCTGTAGGAATCTCACAACTCCCAATCATCACAGGAAGATCTTCCAAGATTCCTATGGGGATCTTTACAGAGCGATCAGCTAACACCAAAGAGAGGGTACACTTCTTGTATTGAGTAAACACAAGCTTCTTAATGATAGACAAGGACATGAGGCTGACACTAGCTCCCAAGTCACAGAGACATCTCTCAAACTTCAAGGGTCCAATAGCACAAGGTAAAGTGAAACTCCCTGGATCTCCAAGCTTCTTTGGAACAGTTAATCTCTGGATAATAGCGCTCAATTCGTGGGTTAGAACCACCATTCCTTTCATTTCCTTCTTTATATGTGCCACAACATCCTTCAAGAACTTGCTATACTGAGGAACTAACATAAAAGCATCAATAATGGGAATGGTGATCTGAACTTCACTCATCTGCTTCTCAAACAAAGCTTTGTATTGCTCCAAAAGTTGTCTCTTGAACCTTCCACGAAAGGGAAGTTTTGGCTCATAAGGTGGAGGGGTGAATGGAGCTCCTTTTGATGAAGTAGCAGCTTCATTTCTGGTCACAACCTTTTCTTCTCCTACCTTTTCTTTTCCCTTGGCTTCAACTATCTTTTCCAAGATTTCTTCATTAGTTTTCTCATCAACTATCACCACATCATCATCTACACTGATGACCACCACCTGTGGGAACCGAAATTCACATACTGTCGAGATATTGAAAATAAGGGAATTTAGAGTAAACCCTAATTTCCCAGAGGACCCGGTTATCTGCGGAACCGCACAAGAACAATCAAGACAACGATGAATATGAAATAAAAGTATAAAAAAAAAAGAGATTGAGAGCAAGAAGGATCTTATTTCTGAATTTGCGTAACAACGGTACAACAAGAGTTGCCTTAGCTGCGTGAGCCGTCGGCGAGTTTCCTAACCCTAGCAATGTAAGACTAAAACCCTAGTTGAGACGCAGCTCGATAACAAAAACGGAAAGTTGCCTAAATGCTAAGTTTGGTGGTGAAAGCTATGAAAACTCGTCCTCTGCCTCTGTCCTATGCCTCATGCTTATATACTCCTTTCCTTGGCGGTTTGGTCCTTCCATTTCGCCCAGATTCGAGTTTATCGCGAATCTTCCATTTTTCCGTATCTTTCCTTTTTTCTGCGGAAATCTTCTATTTATCCTCAAACTTGACATTTATCTTCAAATTTTACATTTATCTTCTTTCTGCGAGTAAACCGTCAAAACGTCGTCGCATCTTTGGGTTACATTTTGTTAAAGTCGCAAGATAGGCTTTTATGGCGTTTTAGGACTTTTTGAGCCGTTTTGCGGTAAAACCGTTTTACGACTTTATACGAGATCGTTTCCTGATGCAAAGCCGTTTTTAAATAAGTGTCTCGAGTTCATCATAAAGTTTGGCAATGTCCGATGTTTCGGTTAATCGTTGACGTTTTCTACGATTCACTCGAAGTTTTATTAAAAACGCATTTTTTACGATTTCTCACGAAAAATCTCGACTAAATCGTATAGTTTAGGCAATGTTCGGTGTTTTGTTTAACCGTTGCCGTTTTATACGATTTCCTTGAGTTCTTTCTAGAAAACAAGTCTTTACGGTTTTTATCATAAAACTCGAACGATAGGACAGATCGAGACAAACGATAGACATTTCGACCGTGGCTTGGAACATGATCGTGCCGAAGGACGTATGCCTTGAATCGAAGAAGTGGGAGATCAAGGCTCAGGATAATTAGCTCGACGTACAACGAGCCGAACCGGACCGGTTAAGTTCACCGTACGGCGAGCTATACGGGAACCGTCTAGCTCGCCGTACGGTGAGCTAGCCGTGACGTTACTAGCTCGCCGTACGGCGAGCTAGTCTGGTCGAGATAGCTCGCCGTACGGCGAGCTAGTCTGGTCGAGATAGCTCGCCGTACGTAGAGATAGCTTAAGGCAACTTAGCTCGCCGTACGGCGAGCTAGTTCGGCCGAACCAGCTCGCGGTTTACGGCGGATGCGGTTTTTTGTGGTTTTGTGCTTAACTCGGGCGATCGTGTAATCGGCGTTTGTTTCGTTCTTCCGAGATAACGATTTCAAAGTTTTCCACGGATTTCCTTTGTTTAGAAATTTCTTTTTTATAAAACGATTTCTCGAGTTTTATAAAACGATATCTCGAATTCTATAAAACGATTTCTCCATTTTTATAAAACGATTTCTCGAGTTTTATTAAACGACTTATCGAGTTTTATAAAACGACTTCTCGAGTTTTATAAAACGACTTTTCGAGTTTTATAAAACGACTTATTGAGTTTTATACAACGTATTTTTATTTTTTTCGGAAAGTTTTGGCTATTGATTCCGTCGTACCGATTTTGACCCCAACAGTTAGCCCCCCAGCTCGTAAGAATCATGGAGTTCTTGCGAGCGGTTTGAACTTGTTTGAAAAGTTTGGTAGAATTAGGCGGAACTTTAATAGCCAAAAGTCCAAAGGTGAATAGTAAAACTTTTCCTTATAAGTATATGAAGTAAGTTCTCAAGTTCTTTACTCATTCCTTCCATAACTTATCTAGAGTTTAAGAAGTTTTCTCTCTACTTCTCCCTTTGAATCTTCTTTTCTCTTCTAACATGTCTTCCGAGTGGAAAATTTCGGATCATGCTCATGCATCGATCTTTGACCAAAGTGATCTCGATATTTTCGACGGCTGCGCCCTTCCCAGGTCAATCTTCCGGCATTCTTCCTTGAACGAGGAAGAATTCTCGGAATATTGGTCAGCTTTGGATGTTGCCGATGTTCCCCCTCCTGGTTTCTGGGTACCAAAGCGGGATAAGCTTCGAAGGAATACGGACGGTCCGAGCGCGAGTACTATATGTTCCCTCGGAGATTTGAGGAATTCTCATGCGATCCTCGAATCGGTACAGTTTCGCCTTCCCGTACGGGGTCAAGATGCCGAGAATCCACCTCCGGGTTATTTTACGTTCTACGAAGCTTTTCTGCTGAACTGTCAGTTATGGTTCCCTATTCCGCGAGCTATCGTTGAGCTTTTGGATAGGTTCGGCATATCGTTCAGCCAGCTTCGTCCCACTGGGTTGCAGCATCTTGTCGGGATTTTGGTGCTAGGTTACGAGCGGGGAATGTCTATCAGTGCGGACTATCTTTTGGCTATGCTGACGTTCAAGCGCACAAAAGGGGGCGGCTTTTATCTAACCCCTCGACGGGATATGACAATTATCGGCGGGCTTGCCTCGAATGATCACGAGTGGAATGATTGGTTTTTCTATGTCAAAATTAATAGCACGTCGATGGAGGAAAGCTGCATTCCTTCGTTCAGGACTGAATGGGCGACGAATGGTACTTCGTTTGTGTGATATATATATATCTATATATTTTTTTGCCGCATTTTAACCGTTGCGTGCGATTTGCGTTTTGCAGTATCTACCCCATGTTAGCCATTACTCGGAGATTTCAAGAAGGTTATGAATCTTCTTCGTGGTGGTCCGCTCTATTGGGGATACTTTTCTCCGAAAAGGGTTCGTCGTGCCGTTGCCTATTATTCATCCGGTTATTCTCAGGACGATCGTGTTGAGGCTGATGGTGCGGAAGAGAGGGAGAGGTCTAGATCTCCACAGGAAAGAGAAGTTCCGATTGACCAAGGTCGAATGTTTGACGATAATGTCAACATCGAGGATCTCATCGACTTCTCGGCTCCCTCCTCTGAATTCGACCCGGCCGAGACATCGTCCAAAGCACCAGCCGATACATCGTTTACGAAGGCGTCGAGGCTCTTTAACAAGGTCTGTTTATTTTACCTTATTTTTGTACTTGCCTTATATGCGATCGTCTCTCTTTCTTCTTCTTCTTTTTTTGAGGAAAGATTTTCTGTGTTTTGCAGGGTCTCCGCTTTATGAATGAAGCGGTGAGCACGAGTAACGCGGAAATTCGCAAGGATGAATCTAGGGCTGCAGCGGTGGAGATGGAGGCTGCTTGTCTCAAAGAGGAGATCGGTGCTAGTTTCTCTTGTGCCAAGGATTTAGCCAGAAGGGAGGCTACCCGTGTGAGGGAGGAATACAAAGCCGAATCTCGTTGCGGCCTTGAGCTCTCTAACACGATTATTCGTCGTGCCCGTAGAGCGGCCAAGCGAGAAGTTTCCGCGGAGATGATGGCTCGCCGCGAACGGTTCGTGCCTCTTTATGCGGAGTTTGAGGATGCGCAAAGGGCAAAGGAAGACTATCGCAAATGCTGGTGTGTAGTTGGCGGTTTGCATCTCACCCAGGATCTGTACTACTCGTATGAGGCGGTTTCTACGAAACAGAAAGCGCGGTTGGCTAAAAGAGAGAGAAAGAAAGCCGAGTTTGTTAACTCCGGGGCACGGATGTGGGATCAGTGGAAGCCTATTGTCGTCTCGCCGGATTCAATTAAAATCGGGCCTGAGATTCCGAACGCGAGCGGCGAAGTCGATCAACCGTGGATTGATGCTAATGTTGGCCAGAGCTCGGCGTCCGTGTTTGACGATTTCGATGTATGATGTTATTGTTTTATGATTTTTGTATTTGGACGAAAACTTAATAAAAATATTTTCTAGGTATGAAATTTGCATTTGTTTTAGATGTAGAGGGAAGAATACGAGTTATCGTCTTGCATCTAACTCTTGGTGTAGAACGTCCGGCTCGTTTACTCGGAGTTTTTCGATTTTCGCGAGTGTTTAGATGTGGAGGAAGAGACATGCCTTTAGGATCTCGATTCAAGCCTTGAGACGTTAGAGACCAGTGTGATGGGTTTAGGGAAAGACCTAGGTTTACTTTCGGATTGAGGCTATGCGATGACTAGTCAGCTTTCGTTTTGCCTGTTGCGATTTTAACCTGATTCCATACCGATTTGGAATACGCGATAGGTTCTCGGCTTATACGATTCGTCTTGTTGGAATCGAGCATCTCACTGGGGACAATTTTTAAGGCTCCCAGAAGTGCTGACCAAAAATTTGGATTTCTTTTATAGCGCGTTATTTTATCCTAGTCAGGTGTATGCAGACCAGTGGGTCGGTGCATTTGTTTAGGATGGCTAGCGTGCTCAACTGGGCCAATCGCAGAGCGTTTGTGTTTTTATAGTCGCGGACGGACTTTTGTGAAATATTTTTCTTAAGACTTTAGGCGATGTCTCGCCGGTTCTTTCCGAAAACATTTTGGTGTACAAGTTTTGTAGAAACGATTAAGTAGTTGTTACTGCGGAAGTAATTTCCTGATGTTTGGAATTTGTTTTTTTGCGTTTTGATAGTACCGGAGATTTTATAATACTCTAACTTTGCCTTTATTAAAAAGTTTTGAATATTTCGATTACAAAGCGAATGTTTTTAAAATCCGGGACTATACGAATACTCGTATATGCACCCACTCCCCCCCCCCCCGTTTTGGAAAGAGGGATAGCTGAACTCGTCTTTAGGCGAGCTGCCTACGTATTCCTTTCAGAAATCAAGCCATCTCGTAGTTCTGATTGTTGGTGCGAGTATGCTTACTCGGCTGTCGCAGACTCTTCGATCACTTTAGTCGCTGGATCGGTATCTTGGTCCGGGTTTGTCTCCTCCAGTTGGGTAGAAGCGATGGGTGGGGAAACTTGTTGCCTCTCGACCGTTGCTGGTTTTAGATCAGTCTCTGCGGGCGGTGGTGTGTACTTCGCCCGTTTCGGTTTCACGATTGCGACCGCCAATTTCCTTAACTTATGTTCGGCTAAGAAGCAAGATCTTGATTGTCTTTGGCATCCCCAGATCACAGCGACTCCTATAGGGGTCGGGAACTTCATGCCTAAGTGATATGTCGACAGAACCGCCTTCATGGAATTTATCCAAGGCGTGCCCATGATCACGTTGTAGATGGCTGGGAAATCGACGACCGCGAAGTTAACGATTTTTGTCACATCCTTGGCTGCGACTAGTAGTCGGATCGATCCCAGAGTCATAGATGTTTCGCCGGAGAAACTAGTCAACGGCTTCGGTATCGGCTCAACCTCCGATAAATCGATTCCCATGTGTGCCAACATGTTGCGGAAGATTACGTTGACGGTGCTTACCGTACCGACCAGGATTCGAGCGACTTCTAGGTCGCTTATCACTAAGTCAATGACGAGGGGATCGGCATGTGGTTGGTCGATTCTGCCGGCTTTTGCTTCGTCGAAAGAGATCACCCCCTTTGGAGTGTTATCCGACGGTACATTCCAACTCGAGCTGGATTCGGCTTTTCGTTGGTAAGATTTGATAGACGAGATGGTGTCATTGTAATACTGCGATTCGCCAATGATTATATTGATATTTCAGTGGTTAGCCTCGTTACCTTTCTCATCTTGCCTTCGTCCGCGTTTTTCGCTCGGCTGGTTCCCTTGAGGCGGAGTTTCCGCTTGCGAGTTCCTGTCGTTTTTCGGAAGGCGATCTGAATCGCGGATAAGATCCTTGACGCTGGATATTTTCGAGAGTTCACCCGCGATTAGTTTTGCGGCGAGTCTGTCGATGAGGACTTTTGTTGGGGTCAAAATCGGTACAACGGAATTAATAACCAAAACTCCCCGCAAAAATACAAAAGGAACAGTTTTATAAAACCCGAGGAGTAGTTTTATAAAACTCAAAGTCATTTATAAAACTCGCAGACCGTTTTATAAAACTAGAAAGGCTGTTTTATAAAACCCGAAGATCGTTTTATAAAACTAAAGGATCGTTTTATAAAACTCAAAGATCGTTTTATGAAACTCGAGAAGCCGTTTGATAAAACCCGAAGATCGTTTTATAAAGCTCGATAATCGTTTTATAAAAGTCGAAAGGCCGTTTTATAAAACCCGAAGATCGTTTTATAAAACTCGAGAATCGTTTTTTAAAACTCGAAAGGCCGTTTTATGAAACCCGAAGATCGTTTTATAAAATTCGAAGATCTTTTTATAAAACTCGCAGACCGTTTTATAAAACTCGAAAGGCCGTTTTATAAAACCCGAAGATCGTATTATAAAACTCAAGGATCGTTTTATAAAACTCGAGAAGCCGTTTTATAAAACCCGAAGATCGTTTTATAAAACTCAAGGATCGTTTTATAAAACTCGAAAAGCCGTTTTATAAAACTCAAAGATCGTTTTATAAAACTCGAAGATCGTATTATAAAACTCGAATATCGTTTTATAAAACTCGAAGATCGTTTTATAAAACTCGAAGATCGTTTTATGAAATCCGAAGATCGTTTTATAAAACTCGAGAATCGTTTTACGAAACCGCAAAAAACCGAAACAGCCGTAAAACGCGAACTAGTCACAACTAGTTCGCCCATGGGCGACCTAAGCCAAGCCAGCTTAGTTCGCCGATGGGCGAACTAGGAGATACTCATCTAGTTCGCCCATCGGCGAACTAAGAGATACTCATCTAGTTCGCCCATCGGCGAACTAAGCCGGCCCGGCTTAGTTCGCCGATGGGCGAACTAGGAGGTACTCAACTAGTTCGCCCATCGGCGAACTAAGCCGGCCCGGCTTAGTTCGCCGATGGGCGAACTAGAGACTTCCCGGATATTCCGCGTCTCGATCTCCCGCATTCCCGATTCAAAACTTACGTCTTTCGACAAGGTTGCGTTCTAAACCACGGCCGAAACATCTCCCGTTCCATATCGATCCGGCCTACCGTTCGAGTTTTACAATAAAAACCGTAAAACTTTGCTTTCTCGGAAAGAACTCGAGGAAATCGTATAAAACGGCAACGGTTAAACGAAACACCGAACATTGCCTAAACTATACGATTTATTCGAGATTTCTCGTTGAAATCATAAAAAACGCGTTTTTAATAAAAAAACGCCGAGTAAGTCGTAAAAAACGTGTTTTTAATAAAAAGTCGAGTAAATCGTAAAACCTTGCGATTAGCTCGAGGAATTTATTAAAAACGACGTCGGATTAGGAAACGATTCCGTAAAAAGTCGGAAAACGGTTTTTATCGTAAAACGGCCCAGTAGGACCAAAAACGCGATAAAAAACCCATTTCGCGATCTTAACGGAATCTGACCCGCATATTTGATAACGTTTTGACGGTTTACTCGTAGGAGGAAAATAAAAGTCAAGTTTAAAGATAAAAGGAAGGTTTGAAGAAAAATAGAAGATTTCCGCGGAAGGAAAGGAAGGATCGAGAAAAATTGAAAATTCCCGATATAGTCGAATCTGGGCGAAATGGAAAGACCGAATGAACAAGGCGAGGAGTATATAAATAGGTGGTCTAGGGCAGAAGCAAGACATACGAAATTCAGAGCTCTCACCACCAAAACTAGCATTTAGGAATCTTTCCGTTTTTCTGTTAGCGAGCTGCGTTTCAATTAGGGTTTTTTGTTCTTAAGTTTTCGACTACTCTCTTTGTACCAGTTCAACGCAGATTCGGAATAAGAACCTCTTTGCTCTCGATTTTCGTTTATCTTTTAATAATTCTAAGTTTTCTCGTTATCTTAATCTTCGTTGTGCGGTTCTGCAGATAGCCGGTTCCTCTGGAAACTTAGGGTTTTCCCGAAGTTTCCTTATTTACGATTATTTGACAGTAGGTGGATTT
>CAKOAT010931821.1:206593-236220 GCA_932364175.1 Eruca vesicaria subsp. sativa
CGACCCAAAGCAAGCAACGGCCGAGAAACCAGAAGTTTCCGCACCCATCGCTTCCACCCAACCGGAGGAGACAATCCCGGACAAAGACATCGATCCCGCGACTGAAGCGATCGAGAAGTCTACGACAGCCGAGTAAGCACACTCGCGCAAACAATCAGAACTACGAGATGGCTTGATTTCCGAAAGGAATACGTAGGCAGCTCGCCTAAAGATGAGTTCAGCTATCCCCCCTTCCAAAACGGGGGGGGGGAGTGAATGAGTATACGAGTATTCGTATACTCCCAAAAAATTTTACAAAATTTCTTTTAGCTTTGTAACCAAAAATTTTCGAAATTTCTAATAAAGACAAAGTTAGAATATCTCCGCTACCATCGAAAAACGCAAATCCGGAAAATTGCTTCCGCAGTAACAACTATTTAATCATTTTTATAAAAATTCGCATATCAAAATATTTTCGGAAAGAACTGGCGAGACGTCGCCTAAACTCTCAAAGAAAAATATTTCCCCAAAGTCCGTCCGCGACTATAAAAACACGAACGCTCGGCGATTGGCCCCGTCGAGCACGCTAGCCGTCCTAAACAAACGCACCGACCTATCGGTCCGCATAGATCCGACGAGGATAAAATAGCGCGCTATAAAAGAAATCCAAATTTTTGGTCAGCACTTCCGGGAAACTTAGAAATTGTTCCCGGTGAGATGCTCGGTTCCAACCATACGAATCGTATAAGCCGAGAACCTATCGCGGATTCTAAATCGGTATGGAATCAGGTTAAAATCGCAACGGACAAAACGAAAGTTGATTAATCATCGCACAGCCCCAATCCGAAAGTAAACCTAGGTCTTGCCCTAAACCCAGCACACTGGTCGCTAACGTCTCAAGGCATGAATCGAGATCCTAAAGGCATGTCTCTTCGCCCACATCTAAACACTCGCGAAAATCGAAATCTCCCGAGTTAACGAATCGGACGATTTACACCGAAGAGTTAGGTACGAGATGACAACTNTGCCCTAAACCCAGCACACTGGTCGCTAACGTCTCAAGGCATGAATCGAGATCCTAAAGGCATGTCTCTTCGCCCACATCTAAACACTCGCGAAAATCGAAATCTCCCGAGTTAACGAATCGGACGATTTACACCGAAGAGTTAGGTACGAGATGACAACTCGTATTCTTTCCTCTACATCTAACATAAAAAACGAATTCCATACTTACAAAATATTTTCTTATTAAAAGCATCCAAGTACACACCGCCCAGCGGTAGGGATTCAAAGCCACCAACGGCCAGTCCCGGAAAAACAACAACAAAATCAAAAAACTAATAACATCACACATCAAAGTCATCAAGCACAGGCTGATCGACTTCACCATCTACGTCCGAAATCCCAGGACCGACTTCGACCGAATCCGGCGACACCACGATGGGATTCCATTGATCCCACATGCGCGCCTTAAGGTCAAAAAATTCGGACTGCATATCTCTTTCCCGATCCAAGTTTTCCCATCGCACGGGGAATTCCTTAGCAAACGAATACCCTTCATTCTGAGTCAGGGATAACCCATGAACGATCCCGCGACATTCGTGATAATCACCATGCGCTCGTTGACAGCTTCTGCATCCGAACAACCGGTTGCAAATCGCTCGCGACGAGCCTTCATCTCCTCGGCAACCTCTCGTTTGCCCGCACGACGAGCACGACGAATCCTTTGGTCAGAAAGCTCCTTGGCACGACGAGATCTGGTCGCGCACTCATCCCTCATGCAAACAACCTCCCTCGCAACCACTTCTTCGGCTTGGTTGGCCTCGACCTCTGCCCGAAGACGAGCAACTTCCTTTTCGGCCATGCTTGCTCGAAACTCGGCAAGGCGAGCCTCAGCAGTGCGATTGTCCAGGGCTCGGCTCATGATAAGGAAACCCTACCAAAGAAAAGAATTAAGCGATGTCATAAAAACTGCTCGAAAAAGAAAACAATAAACGCACGTACCTCCTTAGCTATCTCAGACCCCCTAATAAGCTCCGGAACTTGATCATGGTCAATGTCCGGAAAATGGGAGGTCGATGATCCGCCCGCCTTCGTCCAGACGTCATCTTCCGCCTGACTATCAAGAAAATCCTTGAGAATATTATCAGGAGAAGCCGCGCGCTCAGAGTCATCGTCTTCAATTACTGGATTTTTATCCCTTCGGAAGCGTGATTTGCCACTCCCCATCGAAGGAACATGCGGAATGAACTCCCCGATAAACGGATCCTCTTCGTAAATCGGAGAATCCGCAAAAAGTCGAGATCGGAAGAGGGCAACCGCTTGACGGACACGATGCGGAGAAAAACTGCACCAACCAACTTCACCACGTTTGAGAGAAGTGGTGATGTCCGAAAGATCCGCGGGATACGGAGGCAAAGGGTTGGTCACTGCGGAAAAACAGAAAGTAATTTAAAAAAAAATAATAATAATAATAAGAAGAAGAGGATTCGTGTGAACTCAAGTCGCATACCTCTCCGACCCCACATGGTCGTAAAAAGCGGAATGCTACCCTCCTCGACCGACGCACCGTCGATACGAACGTAGAAGAAATTTTTCTTCCAAGAAGTAGAAAGCGTTGAGCAGCCCGTAACAATTTCATCACGAGGGCATAGAGTGATCCTCCGCGATTGCCCTGTGGGCTTTAACAGACCCTCGAGATGATCGACGGTAAGGGTGATTCCCTGCTCGTAACTCAGCGTCAAAAGACCAACGAGTTGCTGTAAACTTGGAGGAGTCAATTGACTGATCGATAGTCCCCGCCTGTGAAGGTAATGAACAATGATTTCTGGGATCGGAAACCATAAGTGGCACTGTTGCAAGAAAATGTTGTAACATGTGAAAAAACCCTCGGGCGCATCCCTGTCGCATTCCCCAGCAAGTGGGGAACGAAACTCGACGGCCTCTGGAACTCGGCAGAATTCACGCATGTAATCGATACTGTTAAAAAGCGTCAAGCTCGGACGTCCGGAAATTTGATCGACGTCCGACAAAGCTGGAACCCAAGTCCCAGGCCTAGCGGACCCCGACTCGTCTCCAAGCGCCCAAAAAGCCTCGAGGTCCGCCGGATCGATTAACGGGGATGAATACTCTTCTTTCGGAGCCGAGGCTGGAGGCTGCGAACTCGTTCCCTCAGAATTGTGAAAATTGGAACTAGTTGAGGAACGAGTCTTTCTTCCTGAAAACATGTTTGAAGATCTTCAGAGAAAGTGGAGAGAAAAATTTCTTGAATGAGTTGTAAAAGATGGAGTAAAGAATTCAAAATTTTACTCCATATACTNGAACTAGTTGAGGAACGAGTCTTTCTTCCTGAAAACATGTTTGAAGATCTTCAGAGAAAGTGGAGAGAAAAATTTCTTGAATGAGTTGTAAAAGATGGAGTAAAGAATTCAAAATTTTACTCCATATACTTATAGGGAAGAATTTTACTATTCATCTTTGGACTTTTGGCCATTAAAGTTCCGCCTAATTCCACCAAACGAGCTCAATCCACTCGCAAGAATCTCACGATTCTTACGAGCTGGGGGGCTAACTGTTGGGGTCAAAATCGGTACGACGGAATTAATAACCAAAACTCCCCGCAAAAATACAAAAGGAACAGTTTTATAAAACCTGAGGAGTAGTTTTATAAAACTCAAAGTCATTTATAAAACTCGCAGACCGTTTTATAAAACTCGAAAGGCCGTTTTATAAAACCCGAAGATCGTTTTATAAAACTCAAGGATCGTTTTATAAAACTCAAGGATCGTTTTATGAAACTCGAGAAGCCGTTTTATAAAACCCGAAGATCGTTTTATAAATCTCGATAATCGTTTTATAAAACTCGAAAGGCCGTTTTATAAAACCCGGAGATCGTTTTATAAAACTCGAGAATCGTTTTATAAAACTCGAAAGGCCGTTTTATGAAACCAGAAGATCGTTTTATAAAATTCGAAGATCGTTTTATAAAACTCGCAGACCGTTTTATAAAACTCGAAAGGCCGTTTTATAAAACCCGAAGATCGTTTTATAAAACTCGAGAAGCCGTTTTATAAAACCCGAAGATCGTTTTATAAAACTCAAGGATCGTTTTATAAAACTTGAAAAGCCGTTTTATAAAACTCGAAGATCGTTTTATAAAACTCGAAGATCGTTTTATAAAACTCGAATATCGTTTTATAAAACTCTAAGATCGTTTTATAAAACTCGAAGATCGTTTTATGAAATCCGAAGATCGTTTTATAAAACTCGAGAATCGTTTTACGAAACCGCAAAAAACCGAACCGCCGTAAAACGCGAACTAGTCACAACTAGTTCGCCCATGGGCGAACTAAGCCAAGCCAGCTTAGTTCGCCGATGGCCGAACTAGGAGATACTCATCTAGTTCGCCCATCGGCGAACTAAGCCGGCCTGGCTTAGTTCGCCGATGGGCGAACTAGGAGGTACTCAACTAGTTCGCCCATCAGCGAACTAAGCCGGGCCGGCTTAGTTCGCCGATGGGCGAACTAGGAGATGCTCGACTAGTTCGCCCATCGGCGAAGCAAGCCGGCCCGGCATAATTCGCCGATGGGCGAACTAGAGACTTCCCGGATATTCCGCATCTCGATCTCCCGCATTCCCGATTTGAAACTTACGTCTTTCGACAAGGTCGCGTTCTAAACCACGGCCGAAACATCTCCCGTTCCATCTCGATCCGGCCTACCGTTCGAGTTTTACGATAAAAACCGTAAAACTTCGCTTTCTCGGAAAGAACTCGAGGAAATCGTATAAAATGGCAACGGTTAAAAGAAACACCGAACATTGCCTAAACTATACGATTTATTCGAGATTTCTAGTTGAAATCATAAAAAATGCGTTTTTAATAAAAAACGCCGAGTAAGTCGTAAAACCTTGCGATTAGCTCGAGGAATTTATTAAAAACGACGTCAGATTAGGAAACGATTCCGTAAAAAGTTGGAAAACGGTTTTTATCGTAAAACGGCCCGGAATGACCTAAAACGCGATAAAAACCCATTTCGCGATCTTAACGGAATCTGACCCGCAGATTTGATAACGTTTTGACGGTTTACTCGCAGGAGGAAAATAAAAGTCAAGTTTAAAGAGAAAAGGAAGGTTTGAAGAAAAATAGAAGATTTCCGCGGAAGGAAAGGAAGGATCGAGAAAAATGGAAAATTCCCGATATAGTCGAATCTGGGCGAAATGGAAAGACCGAATGACCAAGGCGAGGAGTATATAAATAGGAGGTCTAGGGCAGAAGCAAGACATACGAAATTCAGAGCTCTCACCACCAAAACTAGCATTTAGGAATCTTTCTGTTTTTCTGTTAGCGAGCTGCGTCTCAATTAGGGTTTTTTGTTCTTAAGTTTTCGACTACTCTCTTTGTACCAGTTCAACGCAGATTCGGAATAAGAACCTCTTTGCTCTCGATTTTCGTTTATCTTATAATAATTCTAAGTTTTCTCGTTATCTTAATCTTCGTTGTGCGGTTCTGCAGATCGTCGGTTCCTCTGGAAACTTAGGGTTTTCCCGAAGTTTCCTTATTTACGATTATTTGACAGTAGGTGGATTTCGACACCCACAACTTTGCAGTTCACGATAGAGTGCCCATGGGTTTGGTGGAGATCGCAGAAGGAATTCTCGTTATAGTTCGGATTCCTTGACCACGTGTTCCCCGTAGTTCACCCTTGTTCCGATTCGGAGTTAACGGCATAGTTGTGCGCCCCTTGGAGATCCTGCCCCTCGTGATGGACAAATTTATCGTTATGAGAGTTTTTATTTTTCGGCTTTTGCTCGGATGCGATATCCTTTGCGGAAGCTTTCATCGGCTTATGCTTTTCAGACAGGATTTTGGTCTCCTCTTCGATGGTTATGTAATCGGTATCTTTATGGAGCGCGTCCTGGATCGTCCGTGGTTTTTCGAGAGTTATCCACTTCCGAAACTTCGACTTGAACCAGAGCGATTTCCTGAGCGTGTCGATGGCGGCTTTGTCGCTGATTCCGCTAACCCTAGCCATGACGAGTTTTAATCTGCTCATGAAGTCGTTAAGAGATTCGTCTTCCTTCTGCGACAAGCTCCAGAGATCAGCGTCGGATGTTTCCCGATTTATAAACATTGAGTACTGCTTGAGGAATTCGGAAGTGAGTTGGCGGAAACTCCCAATTGAAATCCGCCTAAGTTTGGCGAACCACTCGAGCGCTGCTCCTTCTAGGTTTTCGATGAAGAGACGATAGTAGCCTGCGTCTTTTTCGTGATCCTTGAGTTGGATCGTCCCATGGTGATCTAGAAGGCCTGTAGGTGTGCTTTGGGATCAGTCGTCCCGTCGTAGGTTGGCACCTTGAGTTTCCCTGGATCGGGTAACTTGACCTCGGTGATGTGAGCCGTAAAAGGCGTTTTCAGAGATTCGTACAGTAGCCGATCGATTTCGGGTGCGGCGCTGGTAGCATGGTGAGTCTGAGATTTCACTACTTTTACCGCTGCGACCGTCTTGTTAATTTACTCGCGGAGATCGCGAATCTCTGTTAGTTCGTCCGTAGTTTTCCGACCTCGTCGGCGTTTGCTGCGAGTAACCGGCGATCGTTCCTCGGCTGTTTTTGCGCATTGTGCAAAATAGAACTCCTCCTCGTCTCCAGTAAGGGAAGGCTCGGGAGAAGACTCTGGCAGAGGGCTGTGAGTTTTCCTTCTCCTAGGATGGACGTCCGCGTCCTCGTCTAACGAGTCGGCTTGGTCGCTTGTTTCTAGGTTGACCCTTTCGACGCCGTCTTCCTCGGTCTCCTCTTCGCGAGTAGGAGATTTTTCTGATTCGTTTAGCGTCGCGTCAGGGTTATCTTTTTCGGAATCTTTCTCCGTCTGATTTCCCTGCTCGGTTCTGGGGTGATCCATAGGAGTCGCGAAGTCGACCTTCCTCCCGTGGATCTTAATAGTTCTGCGGGGGCGAATTGCTCTGGTTTTTGCAGTTAGGGTTTTGACCTGTTTTGCGAGTGAACCAATGAGCTTTTTCTGCTCTTCCAATTTCTTGTTAAAGTCGGAGAGCATCTTTTCGACGGTCTCGGCGTTAGCGTTTGTAGCGTTGGCCGCGGACACATCTTGCAGTGGTGTATTGTCAACGTTGTCGCTTTCGCAAGTTTTTTGGTCACCAGTCATCGTTTCTCGATTGAGCGTGCTGCGGCTTGAGTGTAAGATAGATCCGGCCCTCCCTCATTTTAGCGCCAAACTGTGGGAACCGAAATTCACCTACTGTCAAAATATTGAAAATAAGGGAATTTAGAGTAAACCCTAATTTCTCAGAGGACCCGGCTATCTGCGGAACCGCACAAGAACAATCAAGACAACGATGAATACGTAAAAAAGTATAGAAAAACAAGATTGAGAGATTCAGAATTTGCGTAAGAACGGTACAACAAGAGTAGACTTAACTGCGTGAGCCGTCGGCGAGATTCCTAACCCTAGCAATCTAAGACTAAAACTTTAGTTGCGACGCAGCTCGATAACAAAAACGGAAAGTTGCCTAAATTCGAGTTGGTCCTTCCATTTCGCCCAGATTCGAGTTTATCGAGAATCTTCCATTTTTCCTTATCTTTTCTTTTTTTCTGCGAAAATCTTCTATTTATCCTCAAACTTGACATTTATCTTCAAATTTGACATTTATCTTCTTTCTGTGAGTAAACCCTCAAAACGTCGTCGCATCTTTGGGTTATTTTTCCTTAAAGTCGCAAGATAGGCTTTTATCGCGTTTTAGGACTTTTCGAGCCGTTTTGCGGTAAAACCGTTTTACGACTTTCTACGAGATCGTTTCCTGATGCGATGCCTTTTTAAAATAAGTTTCTCGAGTTCATCTTAAAGTTTGGCAATGTCCGATGTTTCGGTTAATCGTTGCCGTTTTCTACGATTCACTCGAAGTTTTATTAAAAACGTGTTTTTTACGATTTCTCACGAAAAAATCTCGAGTAAATCGTATAGTTTAGGAAATGTTTGGTTTTTTTTTCAACCGTTGCCGTTTTATACGATTTCCTTGAGTTCTTTTGAGAAAACAAGTCTTTACGGTTTTTATCGTAAAACTCGAACGATAGGACGGATCGAGACGAAACAAGAGACATTTCGACCGTGGATCAGAACATGATCGTGCCGAAGGACGTATGCCTTGAATCGAGGAAGTGGGACATCGAGCCTCGGGATAATCAGCTTGACGTACGACGAGCCGAACCGGACCGGTTCAGCTCGCCGTGCGGCGAGCTAGCTCGAGGCCACTTAGCTCGCCGTACGGCGAGCTAGTTCGGCCAAACCAGCTCACGGTTTATGGCAGATGTGGTTTTTCGCGGTTTTGTGCTTAACTCGGGCTATCGTGTAATTGGCATTTTTTTTGTTCTTCCGAGATAACGATTTCCAAGTTTTCTGCGGATTTCCTTTGTTTGGAAATTTCTTTTTTATAAAACGATTTCTCGAGTTTTATAAAACGATTTCTCATATTTTATAAAATGATTTCTCGAGTTTTATAAAACGATTTCTCGAGTTTTATAAAATGACTTATCGAGTTTTATAAAACGACTTCTCGAGTTTTATAAAACGACTTTTCGAGTTTTATAAAACGACTTATTGAGTTTTATAAAACGTATTTTTATTTTTTGCGGAAAGTTTTGGCTATTGATTCCGTCGTAACGATTTTGACCCCAACACCTCCCTAACTTGTTTCTCATTATCCTAATGAGAGCTCTTGGAGGCAACTCTTTGTCACTTCTGAGAGTTATGGCTTTCATTATTTCCTTGGGGTTTTGTTCAGATTTCCCAGGAAGTTATCCTTGTTGTCTACTAGAGTGAGAACTCATGGAGGCAAAATGATTCTCTAGATCCTTGAACATGTTGTTGAGCATTGTAGCTTCTATCAATCTTTGCGTGTAGATTCTTCAGCTCATATCCCACATGCTTCTCACTTCTGGTTTGAGATTCCAAGAATTGCTTCAACATAGCATCAGTACTACTCTCTTGTGGAGAAGAAGTGGAGGATCTAGCTTGGTTTTGTGTAGACTGTTTCCCTTTGGAGGGGTAGCCTTGAGGGTAGGTTTGTTGTCCTTGATAACCACCTTGTTGGTTGTTGGAGTAGGATCATTTCTTGTAGTTATTGTACTGAAAGTTAGGCTCCTTCTTGTACCATGTCCCATTAGCATTGACAAAGCATAACTCATCTTGCCCTTCTATACCATCAAACTCATTAACCACAGCATTCCCCTCTTGGTTCTGCTCACCAAAAAAGTTAACCTTCTCTTGTTTAGCTCCAGCTGAGATGAGCATATTAATCTTGTCTTGTAAGGCCTTCAACTCTTTCTTAGTGTTCTGATCTTCACCTCCATTCCCTCTGTTTCTCTTATCATGATCATCATTGTAGACTGAATCACTCCTAGCCATGTTCTCTACAAGCTCCAAAGCTTCTTCTTCAGTTCTTCCGAAGAAGGATCCATTGCTAGCAGTGTCAAGTTGGCCTCTATACTTAGGAAAAACTCCTCTATAGAAAGTACAAAGCAAACTCTCCATATTGAAGCCATGATGAGGACATTGAGAAATGTAGCAGTTGAACCTTTCCCATGCTTCTCTAAATTTCTTAAGATTCTTTTGAGTGAATCCAGAGATCTCATTCCTTAGCTTGGCAGTTCTTGATGTAGAGAATAACTTGGTAAGGAAAACCTTCTTGCAGTCATCCCAAGTGGTTACAGAATAAGTACTTAGTTTCAGAGATAAAATACAAGATAAGATTCCTAAAATAAGGTTTAAGGGTATTTATAGTAATCCCAAAACAAGTAGGGTGAAGCAAATAAGAAGGCAGAATCTTTCGTTAATAGCGACATGGTCTCCTCGCTACCCACGGGTCGCTACGGCTTGATCGCATCGGTAGGGTTTGTAGCGACCATGCCAAGTTGCTATGGAAGTCACTATGATGATTCGTAGGAGTTCATAGCGACCTGATTAAGTCAGTACGCTCGGGTCGCTATGATACTTGGTCGTTTTAAACTTCGGTCTTGGAAATCTGTAGCGACACCTCCACATCGCTATGGTTGTCACTACAATCATTCGCACAAATCCATAGCGACTTGGGGAAGTCGCTATGCCCGGGTCGCTATAGCACTTGATCAATTTCGAGAGTCTGGCTCATAATTGTTCGTAGCGACTACGCCAAGTCGCTAGGGATGTCGCTACGGAAGCTCGTGAGTGTTCCTAATGACTTAGACAAGTCGCTACGATGACGTCGCTACGGCACTTAGGCTGGTGATGTGAAACAAGTATAAATCTGCTATCTTGGCTCCAAAACAGCTTCTATATCTTCAAAATCGCCAAAAAAGATCGCCAACACCTGATTTATACAAAAGTGATGCAATGCAACCTAAATGCACTCTAAATGTATCTAGAATCTCAAAATGAAAACTAAGATGAAGCTTAAAACCATGCAAATGCACAAGATATCATCTCTCCCCTTTGCACAGTGTCGTTAACTATATATGGTGGAGCACGCCATTACTATGGCGGAGAGGACATCATGAGCCGAATAGCTGGAGATACGTTTTGAACAAAAAGACTTGAAACAAGAAGAAAGTGGAAGAGGATAGAAGTCAGCCACAAATACAGATTCAAACGTTTGTAGAATCAGAAGAAGGGCTTTTAATAAAAGGTAAATGCTTATAGGTAGTATAACATGTTTTTATGGATTATTACCAAGCCACTCAATATATTTATGTATATTAATTGTAGAGAATGTAAGAAAAAAAGATGAAACAATTTTTGAGGAAAAAAACTGAATCATGGAATTATCTTCACACAATCTGACACGAGCTTATAATTTTTTCATATGTGCAAAAGGTGTTGTAACATACATTACATATTCTCAAACTAGAAAATTTGATAACTTTGACTACGTACAAACATATTTCCATTATTCTATAGTGATGATGTTTCTACTACATGCTGGTTTTTTATTGTTTTCATTTGTTTGTAAATGATACACTGCAGCTAAAAATGAAAGAACAGAACAAAGTAAAAGCTTCAAATTAATATTTATATTCAACAAGCTATTTAAGATCAATGTAAAACTTTATAAATCAAACCTAATATTATATGTATGGTTAATTAGTGATAAAAGTGTTAATTTTTTATGTACATGTCAATTTTAGTTAACTGATTATTAACACATAAAAATATGTTCATGCGAAGCATGAGGTCAATACTAGTGTTAATATAAAGCGTTAAAATAAGAGATCAACTCTCTATCTTCGTTTGAATAATTCTCTAAGAACCCTAGAACTCAAATCGCACCAGATATGACTCATCTTTTGTCGTCATATAAACCTTGCTTTTAGAGTAACACTTGCTTTCTTTCTTAATCGCTTCTTTAGGGGAGGCTTCCTTTATTCGTTCATCGAAATCTGGTGAGTTCTTAAACGTTTATGTTATTATCAGTATATACTAGGTCTAATTTCCATCGTATTCATGGTGAATCTACTACCTAATTGGGATGTGTATATGTAGTGAGAAGAGTATGGCGACCACAACTGTTCGTAGGCAGTTGATTTTCCAGGACCAGAATGCATTTACCCATGAAATAATGTTTCTTACATTGACCTTTTAGTTTATGTCAGTTTCTTTCTCATGATATCTGCCTCTGAATCTTTGACTGTTAATACTTTTATAATATATGAAATAAGAAGAGATTCTTCGTATTTGTTTAGAATACATTGTTGAATTCAGTTGGGTTTTAGTGTCCATCATGTATATGTTATCATCTTTAGCTGCGTAAAAGTCACAAGCTTGAGAATGTCTGCTCAAAATCATGGATGGAAGTTGCGTTTATCTTAACTGTTTTATATAGTTATAAAGGAAGGGATCCTGCAGAACTTAATTTATGCTACTAGGAGGGCAGCAAATCTCAAACGCACGGGTCAAATTTGGACTATGTTAGACTTGCCTTCCTACTAATGTAGAAGCTACTGCTTTTGCTTCTTTTTTCTTTTTTAATAATATTGACGTGCCTTATGTAAATGTTCTTGCAGTATCCAAAAGGAAGAGACATTCAAGACGAGGAAGAGACATTATTCTCTTGATGGTTTTCTCACTTCAAGCTTGCTAAAATCCAAGGTGGTCTATAATTACACTTGATAAATCTAGAAGTGACTCAGAGCTTCCAAATGAGTTTTGGGTTTCTCTAATATAAGATTATAGTCAGACGATAAGGGTTGTATCTGTATGATAAAATGCAGCTTTGGTTCTACCATTTCTGATTTTCTTTTTGTAGTATCTATTCTGGTTGTTTCGTTTCAAGAAAATCTTCTGAAAAATCTCAGCAGAAGCAGGTCACATGGTTGACGTTTTCAATCTATGTGTACATTGTTCTGTTTTAAATTGTAATTTTTTTGCATTTGGTTTTCTCCACCGCCTTGGGTTTAAGGCTTTGTATTATGGGATGTTTCTCACGTCTGGTGTCATCTTTCGATCCTCATTAGGAATAATAGTATGGTTCCTGAGATTGTGGCAATGTTCTCTTAATCACACTCTTAAATGTGGCATATATTCAAAACATGCGTGTACAGTTCTTTTAGTGTGGCAAAAAGTTTAAAATAAAGAATATGTAAACAATATAAATTTATGTATCATTCTTTTCATATTTGAGTATGTTTCTCTATTAAATGATTGAAAGGTAAGAAATTTTGTACTATATATTACAAGAGTATATTTATGTAGATTAATATTGATGATGACAGAGTAAATAAGAGTAACTTTTCTTTGTCGACAAATAAGAGTGCGTACAAAAGCGTCAATATATAGAGTCAAGTCAATTACACTTAATATATTTAATTACATTATCATATAAATAAAATATTTATAATTATAAAAGTAAAATTTATTTATGCGTGGCCAGTTAGATCTCCAATTATTATATTTCTTGAAACTAGAAACTATACATTAACCGGAACTAAACCAAAAATATATATATATATATATATATAATTTTGGAAGAAAAAAAAAACAAATGCTCATACCTAAACATATTTATGCGGGTGCACGGAAATCTCCAATTATTATATTTCTTGAATCGAAGACTAGAACCACACATTAACCGGAACAAAACCAAAAAAATATATATAATTTTGATAAAAAAATAAAGGCTTATACCTAAACATATTACCAAACCTATAGCCAGGTTAATAAATTTATCAATAAAAATCATATCTCGCTTGCAAAACGCAGATCATAGTCTAGTCTATGTTAATTGTGTGTAATGGTTTTCTTTAAATAAAAAAAATAATAGTTATGGGGATAAACATTTCTATCAAAATTTATGTTATAAAAATATTGTTGTAATGTTTTATTGCAAAACAATTACTATAAATAAAAATATTTGGCTTATGGCTTAAAAATCTCTCTACACGGTTTTGAATGTAACGTACATTGATTGCTGTTAGAAGTTGCCATGATGGTCCAGTATTGTTGTTTGGACCTCTCTTACAAGATAGAATATCTCGTGGCCATCTTGGTGTGCGTACAAAAGCGTCAATATATAGAGTCAAGTCAATTACTGACCTGGGACCATATGTTTTGTTTATTTGCTCTCTGTAGAAACGTTCTCCGTCTTTTCTGTCAGTGAAAAGTTTCTGGAAATCTTCATATGTTCATATACAAATCGTAAAGTAACTCTTCTTACTTGTGCACCTAGAATATGGTTCGGGATATTAAGTAGCATTTAGTGAGTGTTTCCAATTTTCAACTAAAAAAATAAAGAGAGCTAGAGTATTTAGGGTTTACGAAAAGAGAAAAAGATTATTTCTTTCAGACATACCAGTGCTTAGTGTAGTCTGTTGAGTGTGTATGATCCAAAAGATGAAGTATTGTCCTTACATACACAGAGCGGGGTGGTTAGAATAAGGAAAGACATGTGTTTCTCGATTTTTATTTCGACGAAAGATATTTACGACGTAACGCCTTCCAAAATCCAAACATGTGGTAGCTAGAGCAGACTCCAAGTCGAACAAATACACACGCATTGATCTCTGCCGATTGTCGCCTTCTACAACATAACTATTACATAGTACCACATATATGTGAATGCTATTTTTTCACTGATTTTTTTTTGTGCACATTTTTCACTGTTTCTTCTTCTTTCTTCTTAACTTCGCACCCCGTTTCCTTATCAGCCAGCCTCAAGTCTCTAACGCGTAATTTTTAATCGTTGTATCAGTATACTTATAAATCATACGTAAAATGAAGGAGAACTTCGGTTTAATTTTGTACTTTTAAATGTATTTTATGTATTTATTTGTATGCTAATGTTTGTTTCCATGATTTCTATGATGTAAAGGCAAATGAGTAAAATTTTGACACAACTATAGTTCTAATATAGAACTTCTACGTGCTTGTGTCAATGTCTTCGATCGTTTCAAACGTAAATTCAATGTGCTTTCATATGAAAACAAAAAATATTAATAACATTCACATTTTTGAAAAGAAAAACATTTAACTTAAAAAAAAGATTAGCTTCGAAAGAGAGAACAACATTATAAATAACATACATTATAAGTAACATTGAATAAAATGATAAAATTAATAAAGAAAATTGGTTTTTATGGGAACGCAAACAAACAGTTTAGGCCAATATCCATATATATATATTTGTGTTCGCTTTGTTTATATATTTATCTTTTCTAATATCTTCATTCTTCATCCCCATACACAAAATAAGAGATCTCCAAGATAATTTCCACATAAAATTTTTTAGCTCGAAAAGATGTACTTGAGAACAATGGCGTCTTCTTCGCCACCACCACCGCCAACATCCCTAACATCACAACAATCATCATCGCAGCCGTCACAGCTTCCCCTCCGTAAGATGCCAGGATCGTACGGTTTGCCGTTGGTCGGACCGTTATCGGACCGTTTAGATTACTTCTGGTTCCAAGGACCGGATAAGTTTTTTAAGACAAGAGCAGAGAAGTACAAGAGCACTGTGTTCCGTACCAATATTCCTCCAGCGTTTCCTTTCTTTGGCGACGTAAATCCTAATATCGTCGCTGTCCTCGACGTCAAGTCTTTTAGCTATCTATTCGACATGGATCTAGTTGATAAAAGAGATATTCTCATCGGAGATTTCCGGCCTAGCCTTGATTTCTACGGTGGTATTCGTGTCGGAGTTTATCTTGACACCACCGAGCCGAAGCACGCCAAGGTCCGTACATACGTTGCTTTTACTAATTGCTAGTATTACAAGCTCGTATTATAAGTAATATCAAGTGATTAATATGGTACCACCGTTGAAATCGAGCTACGAGATTTAACCGAACCTAACTCGCCATTATGAATGAAACAAACAAAAGCAGATCGATGGTTGGTGGAAAACATATAGTTTTTGATTCAATAGACCATTAAGTACGTTATTTATTATTTGTCAATCGCCAGTAGTACTTTTATCTCTTAACTATTACGGAGGAATATTTTAAAAACTCAAATCCTTTTTAATCTTCTTTTAGAGGTTTGAACATGTCAGGTCAAAGGCTTTGCAATGGAGATACTAAAACGAAGCTCGGAGGTATGGCTACGAGAGCTTCTCTCAAACCTCGACAAGTTATGGGAAACAGTAGAATCCGACATAAAAAAAAACGACGACGGCGCTTCGTACCTCATTGCTCTCCAACGCTGCATCTTCAACTTCCTCTCCACAGCTCTCACCGGAGCAAACCCTTCAGCGTCGCCGGACATCGCCGAGAACGGTTGGCAAATGCTCGACAAATGGCTCGCTATTCAGGTCATCCCCACCACCAAGATCGGCTTTGCTCAGCCGCTCGAAGAGATCTTCCTCCACTCCTGGGCTTACCCTTTCTTCCTAGTCGCCGGAGATTACCAAAAGCTTTACAATTTCATAAACGAGAACGCCGGAGATGTTCTCCGGCTTGGGGAAGAGGAATACGGGTTGACCCGGGAAGAGACGGTTCATAATCTCCTCTTCGTGTTGGGTTTCAACGCGTACGGGGGCTTTTCCGTCTTTTTACCGTCTCTCATCGGGAGAATCGCCGGAGATAGTTCCGGTCTCCAGGAGAGACTGAGAACCGAAGTGAGGACGGTTTGCGGGTCCGGGTCGGTTCTGAATTTCCGGACGGTTAACGAAATGGAGCTGGTTAAGTCCGTGGTTTACGAAACGCTGCGTTTAAATCCGCCGGTTCCTTTACAGTACGCACGTGCGAGGAATGATTTCAAGATTAGCTCACACGACGCCGTTTTTGAGGTTAAGAAAGGAGAGCTTCTCTGCGGTTACCAGCCGCTGGTGATGCGAGACGCTAACATCTTTGACGATCCGGAGGAATTTAAACCGGATCGGTTTGTAGGTCAGACCGGGTCCGAGTTGCTTAATTATCTGTTCTGGTCCAATGGTCCACAAACCGGTACGCCGAGCGAGTCGAACAAACAGTGTGCAGCCAAAGACATCGTTACTATCACGGCTTGCTTGATCATCGCCGATTTATTTCTCCGGTACGATAAAATTATCGGCGACGCAGGGAGTATCAAGAAAGTTGTTCCAGCCAAATGAGGAAGACTCATTAGTTCTTCCACGGTTTCATATCATAATGTTAATGTTTGGAGTGTGTGAATAAGATTTAAACTAAAACAATGCGGTCTGTAACAGAAATTGCCAGAGGTATTTTCTTTTAAGTTTATACTAGATCTCAACCCGCGCAACCGCGCGGGTATTTGTTTTCATTTATTTTTATATAAATATTTTGTTTTTACTTCTAAATTTGTATATATTATCTAAGGTGTGCATATCGAAAATGATATATTCTATAAGGTGTGTATATCGAATATTGTGATTAATTATTATATAGTATAGATTAATTATTGTTAGAAAATGATATTTTGTCATTTTAAAAAATAAACTATAATTTTTAAAGTTAACATCAAAAATATATAAATAATTAACTTAAAAATATTACAATATTAAATTATATAAGTTTATTTTAAACATGTATTTTATTATACTATCTATAAATTCAATGGATCATCTAATTTTTATTAGCCCAATAAAAATTTCTAGTAAGCCCAATAAATGTTATTAGTAAATCTAATGAATGTTATTAATGATTAAATATATAATGTGACAAACTCTAGTAGATAGTCCATTTTATAAAAAATCACACATGGATGAGAAGTTATGACTTCTCTTTTAATATAATAGATGTTCAGCGACATAATTTTAAGAGTTATCTTAAGTATGATCTCAGAAAATTTGAAACTAGCAAAAGCATATTTGCAAAAATAAATTTCAGACTACGGCGTCACATTCTTTGCCCCAGATCAAAACGACGTCATATTCATGAACAGCCTCGAGTTGCTAGCGATTTTTTAAAGACGGAACGGAACTCGTGTTTCTCATCGTCTTTGTCTTCTACTCCGCTTGTAAACAATGGAATCGATTGGAAAGAGTTTCCGCCCAGCTTTGAGTTTATAACAACGTTGTGTCTAAAGCTATCGCGGGAGGAATAAGTCATATTTATTAGGGAAAAATAGCATTTTCAAAAATACCACTTTGGTGGTACCACTTTTCATGTTTACTATCAACAAAGGAATATTTTCAAAAATACACATTTTATTAAAGGATAAAAGATTTTTAGGAAATTGCCAGAAATAACACTTTCAAGATACCACTTTTCAACTTTACACTAACCAACTTTACCACTAAAATTTTAATAGTCAAAATACTATTAGAATTTAGGGTTTAGGGTTTTGGGTTTAGGATTGATAGTTTAGGGTTTAGTGTTGATTTTTAGGGTTTAGAGTTTACTTTTCAGGGTTTAGAGTTTAGGGTTTAAGGTTTAGAATTGATATTTTAGAGTTTAGGGTTGATTTTTAGGGTTTAGGGTTTACTTTTTAGGGTCTAGAGTTTAGACTTGATGTTTTAGGGTTTAGAGTTAATATTTTATTTAATATTTATTTTATGTATATATATAAAGAACAAATATATAAGAGTATTTTATCCTTTAATAAAATGTGTATTTTTAAAATGTTCCTTTGTTGATGGTAAACATGAAAAGTGGTACCACCACAGTGGTATAATTGAAATTCTCCCAAGACTCTTATATCCTTATTCTTTATATATATACATAAAATAAATATTAAATAAAATATTAACCCTAAACCCTAAAACATCAATTATAAACTCTAGACCCTAAAAAGTAAACCCTAAACCCTAAAAATCAACCCTAAACCCTAAAATATCAATTCTAAGCCTTAAACCCTAAACTGTAAATCCTAAAAAGTAAACCCTAAACCCTAAAAAATCAACACTAAACCCTAAACTATCAATCCTAAACCCAAAACCCTAAACCCTAAATTCTAATAGTATTTTGAGTATTAAAATTTTAATGGTAAAGTTGGTTAGTGTAAAGTTGAAAAGTAGTATCTTGAAAATGTTATTTCTGGCAATTTCCCATGAAATTTTTTCACTAGCATTTTAAATCTTCAAAGTGGCATTTCTGTCATAAAAAAACTTTGAATTTGAAATTTTGACCTCTTGAACATGTCAAACAAATCATTTATTAAGTTGTTTCAAAAAATAAATATTTAATAAATAATCAAAAAAATAATAAAAGCCAATTAAATTTTCAAGAAAATTAAAGAAAATTAAAGAAAATTTCAGAACATAAAAAAAATTTATAAAAAAATAATTTCAAATAAAAAAAATTAAATAAAATTCTAAAAATTAAAGAAAATGCACAAAATTGAAAAAAAGTAAATAAAAATCAAAAACTAAAATAACATTTTTAAAATAATTAAAGAAAATTTCAGGACATAAAGAAACATTTTAAAAAATTGAAAACTGTTTGAAACCATCATCATCAATAGTGATATATTTGAAATTTTTATTCTCAACAATAATATTTCAGATTTTCGACAAAGAAATCTTGTAATTTTTATGCAATTTCCAATAAAATTGACATATCAGCGTTGACAAAAAAAAACATTCAAGCATATATATCACTGTTGAAGTTGATTGTTTCAAATAGTTAAAAACATAATCTTGTAATTTAAAAAAAAAAAACTGGTTTCAAATAGTTAAAAACATAAGCTTGTAATTTTCAAAAAATTATTTTGAACTTTTGAGTTTTCAATTTTGTGAATATTCTTTAACTTTTGTTTAATTTTCTGAATCTTATTTAATTTTTGGTATTTCAATTTATTTTTTTATAAAATTTTCTTATATTTTTTTGAAAATTGATATGATTTTTATTTATTTTTTGATTATCTATTATATTTATATTTATTAAATATTTATTTCTCTTAAAAAACTAATAAATAAAATATGTAATTTATCAGGTTTTTACGAGAAGTAAATATTTAATATATATATTAATTTAATAAATATTCAAAAATATAAATAAAAATCAAATGAATTTTCAAGAAAGTTTAGTTTTGTGATTTTTTGTGAATTTTTTGTTTAATTTCCCGAATTTTATTTAATTTTTGGTATTTGAAATTATTTTTTAAATAAATTTTTTTATGTTCTGAAATTTTCTTTATTTTTTTTTGAAAATTAAATTGAATTTTTATTATTATTTATTAAATTGTTTTTCGAAAAAACTTCATAAATGACTTGTTTTACCTATTCAACAGGACGATTTTCAAGTTCAACATTTTTTGTGACACAAATATCACTTTGAAGGTTTAAAGTGCTAGTGAAAAGTTTTCAAAGTTTAAAGTGCTAATAATAGTCACTTTGAAGGTTTTTTATGCGATTTTTTCTATTTATTAGGGGAATGTTCAAAAGAAAATATTGCACCGTAAGACAATTTTAAGTTTTTAATATGGCAGTTATGATTATTGAAGTAGTTTTTGTTAACTAAAGTCACTAATCTAGTTAATATGATCCCATGATTTTTGAAAATTAGTTACTTTTTTTTTCTCTCGGGACATACTAGACATATGAAACAAAAAAATATATTAGAAAAACGGGCAATGACCAAAATAGCATTTTTAAAATTTTTGTCTCCAAAATAGCACAAGAAGGAAAAAGTCACAAAAATGACATTCATTAATGGGCAAGATGTCTCTAATACTCTCGCTTTAAATTAATACTAACTCTAAACATTACTATCAACACTAAACCATAAACCCTAAAAATACTAACTCTACATCTTCAACTCTAAATCCTAAAACATCAATCCTAAACTCTAAACCTTTCTAAACCCTAAATCATCAATAATGAACCCTAAACCCTAAAAAAATCCTCAATCTTTAACACTAAAAAAATACCTTAAATCATAAACCTCAATTCTAAACCATAAAGCCTAAAGCCTCAAGCCTAAACCATAAACCCTACACCATAGAAATAAACTCTAAACCCTAAAACCTAAGCTCTAAATCACAATTCTAACTTAGGTTCAGAGTTAAAATTTCAGAGTATAGGGTTTTAGAGTTGATGTTTCAGTGTTTAGGGTTTAGAGTTGTAATTTCAGGGTTTGGGTTTATAGTTGAAGTTTCAGGGTTTGTAATTGATTTTTCAGGGTTTAAAGTTAAAATTTCAAGATTTAGGGTTCTAGAACTGATGTTTCAGGGTTTAGAGATGAAGTTTCATGGCTTAGGGTTTTAGAGTTGGATTTTCAGACTTTAGGACTTAGAGTTGAAGTTTCGGTGTTTAGAATTGAAGTTTCGGGGTTTAGGGTTTTACAGTTGGATTTTCAGGGTTTAAGGTTTAGGGTTTAGAGTTGAAGTTTCAGGGTTTAAGGTTTTAGAGTTGATGTTTCAAGAAATAGAGTTGAAGTTTCAGAGTTTAAGGTTTTAGAGTTGATGTTTCAGGGTTTAGAGTTGAAGTTTCAGGGTTTAGAGTTGAAGTTTTAGGGTTTAGGGTTTTAGAGTTGATGTTTCAGAGGTTTAGAGGTAAAACATCAGGGTTTAGGGTTTTACAGTTGATGTTTCAGGATTTAGGGTTTAGATTTGAAGTTTCAGAGTTTAAGGTTTTAGAGTTGGTGTTTCAGGGTTTAGAGTTGAAGTTTCAGGTTTTAGGGTTTTAGAGTTTTAGAGTTGATGTTTTATGGTTTAGGGTTTAGAGCTAAAGTTTTAGAGTTTAGGGTTTTAGAGTTGATATTTCAGGGTTTAGAGATTAGGGTTGAAGTTTCAGGGTTTTAGTGTTGATGTTTCAGGGGTTTAGAGGTAAAACATTAGGGATTAGGGTTTTATAGTTGATGTTTCGGGATTTAGGGTCTAGATTTGAAGTTATAGGGTTTAAGGTTTTATAGTTGATGTTTCAGGGTTTAGAGTTGAAGTTTCAGGTTTTAGGGTTTTAGAGTTGATGTTTCATGGTTTAGGGTTTAGAGTTAAAATTTCAGGGTTTAATGTTTTAGAGTTGATATTTCAAAGTTTAGGAATTAGAATTGAAGTTTCAGGGTTAGGATTTTTTTGGGTTGATGTTTCAGGGGTTTAGAGGTAAAACATCAGAGTTTAGGGTTTTAGAGTTGATATTTCAGGATTTAGGGTTTAGATATAAAGTTTCAGGATTTAATGTTTTAGAGTTGATGTTTCAGGGTTTAGAGTTGAAGTTTCAGATTTTAGGGTTTTAGAGTTCATGTCTCAGGGTTTAGGGTTTAGAGTTGAAGTTTCAGGGTTTAGGGTTTTAGAGTTGATATTTCAAGGTTAAGGGATTAGAGTTGAAGGTTTCAGTGTTAGGGTTTAGAGTTGAAGTTTATGTGATTAGGGTTTAGAATTGATGTTTTAAGGTTTATGATTTAAATTTAAAGTTTTAAGGTTTTTGCTCCAAAAAAAAAAAAAAAAAAAAAGTTTCAAGGTTTAGGGTGCTAGAATTGATGTTTCAGGGTTTAAAGTGGAAGTTTCAAGGTTTAAGGTTTAGAGTTAATTTTCATAATTTAGGGTTTTAGAGTAAATTACAAAGTAGTGGCATAAGGATAAATCATCTATTAATCTATTATTTTTTAATTTGTCAAAGAAAGGGCATAATGGTAAATCATCTCTTTAATGAAACGTATTTTTGTGATTTTTGACTTTGGGTGCTAGTTTGGGGAAAAAAACTTGGATTTATACTATTTTAAGCTTTATTTCTAAAAAAATTTAGCAATTATCAAAGTTTTTTTTTTTTTCACATTGTTCCAATTTTTTCTTCGCATCAAGAGTAAGTGATGGTCGTCGCGCTTACACCGTGGTGGTCTGTTGCTATCATTGAATTGGATTTTTTCCACCGCCACAACACTTTCTTCTCCACCGCATCTTTATTTTTTCTTCAAACTCTTTTTTCTTCACCGCAATTCCTTCTCATCTTCGGTATGTGCTTACAGTTTGTCTCTGTCGTCATCGTGATTTAAACTCTCGCCACCGTCGAAACATCGTCGCCGTGACCTCCCTGCCTCTCTTATGTTTTGAAACTGACACGATAAGCTTAAGAGCAACAATGGCTACACGACATGGGGTGTACAAAATTATATTGTACAAAAAACAATAATCTTTCTACATGGAAGCATGTTCCCACATTGAAACAAATCGATAGGACGAGATTTGCCGAAAACATTTTATAGGCACACATATTTATGCACTGAAAGCTATGTTTAAAAAGTTTATATTCCTTTTTAAACATAGCTAAAGGTGTTTGCATGTTTAACATATATATTTTCTAAAGAAATTTACATATACACATATGTTTTTAACTATCGAAAAGGACTAACATGTACAATATACATATTATATTTATTAGATATTTACATATACACATATATTTGAGATACATGTTAGATGTCCAACATGTTGTAAAGTTATATAGATTCGTTAGTGTACATTAAATTTTGGCAACGTACATGTGTACAATAAATACGATAGTGTGTATACAATTGACAAATGAACATTCAATTTGAAAGAGATATATTTGCAAATCAGAAAATTTTGGGGAAAAATGAATATACTCAAAATTCAAAGGACCATATGTGGAATAAAGCCAAAAGTGACCATTGTTGCTCATCGAGCTTTCGCGGCGAAGTAAAGTCACGTCGAAGAAGTTCGAAAGGGTCACATGACTTTCCTTGCAGCTCTAAGAAGGTGATCAGATGGTAATGAATCATGGTGGGTATGAAGAGATCATGGGTTGATTTCATCTTTTTTTGCCATTAAAATTATTGTTTTCAGATTTTGTTTTTGAGTTTTTTCTGCCATTAAAGTTTCTTTTCTGTGACAGAGAGAGAAGGAAAATAAGATTAAAAGTTATA
Source organism: Eruca vesicaria subsp. sativa (assembly GCA_932364175.1). Classification (NCBI taxonomy): domain Eukaryota; kingdom Viridiplantae; phylum Streptophyta; class Magnoliopsida; order Brassicales; family Brassicaceae; genus Eruca; species Eruca vesicaria. The sequence continues at coordinate 229,811 of CAKOAT010931821.1, forward strand.
GGACCCATTTAGTTACAAGAATAAATGTAGCTAGTTTCTCGTTAGCTTGTAGTTGTGAAAAACTTCCTTAAGAGTAATAATTATTTTTAGTGTAATAAAAACTCAAAAACTGCCCTATACTGTAAATCCCTCATGTTCAAATGCAGTAACGCTTACACAAATCACGTAACAAGAGTAAATGTTAAGATTTTAGGGAATTTGCATAAAATACTCTAAAAAAACTTTAATTCAATACTTTTTTTTGTCAACTTTTACTTTTATTATCATGAAGTCCATGAAATTACATAACTTGTAGACCTAGTTCTAGCGTCTTTGGCTAAAGCATCAAACATATATAAACAAAGTTTGTGGTACATAATGGAAACTAAGTTTTCCGCTTCAGTCATAACCTTAACGTCTCGCAGCAAGGAGGATGCCTCTGCGATACGGACTCCTTTGATAGTTTGTTTAGTAGAAAACTGATTCAACTCATCAACCAGACACTTGCAGTCACTAAGGAAAGCTATATGTTCATATCCAAACCTCATCATTTGCTGTACCGCCATAAACATGGCAGTTGCTTCAGCTTCCAATGCCGAGTTGGTGGGTTTAATCGATGAGGAAGCATGAAGTTTATGGATGCCTTCTTTTTCATATAAGGACCATCCTTTGCTTCCGAGTTCCCTTTCATTTACCCTTGAGGAATCAACCAAACAATAGTAGGTGGTAGAAGGCTTCAATACTTTTTGAATAGTAAGCTCTAGAGCTCTTGCTTTACTTTCCGTCACTTCTGTTTTGCATTTTTGGTGTACTGCCTCAGACCAGCATTGTTGTTCCCGAATTGCTCCGTGAATAACCTGCAAGATGTGTTGTCCAGTGTGCTGGAAAACAATATTGGTTTTCATTTTCCATATTTTCCAGCCAAGAAAGAAAGATAAAAAATCTGTTCTCCCTTGTTTCGCTTTTGCCATCATATCATTGAGGTTATCAAACAACAGAGTGGATCCATTTGATAAGACCTTAAACTCTGTTGGAGCCAAAGACCCAACCTCTTTAGAAACACTACACTGAAATAACATATGATTTAGTGTTTCAGTGTTTTCACCGCATGTTTGGCATTGGTCATCTATTGTTATTCCTCTACTTTTGATATTAGCTGCTACTGCAAGGTCATTTTGAGCCACTCTCCACCATAAATTCTTGATTTTAGGAGGAAAATTTAGTTTCCATACCTGTGAGCAGTACGCTTTACTTCTTCAGAAATAGATGTTTCCCTCTGCCCACTTTGTTGATCGTTGGCGCTGCAGTTGATACCCAGACTTAACACAATAATTTCCATCCTTAGAATAGGGCCAAGTAATTACATCAGGATTTTCATAGGATCTTGGATGAATGTTCCGGATATATCCATCATCTTCTACTGTAAAGAGACTCATAAGCATGTGATTGTTTGTGCCTCTATTGAGCAAAAGATCAGATACTAAAAGATGTGGATGTGTGCTTGCTCCTACTCCTGAAGCAAGGGTAGCTGGCTTCGTTCTTATCCAATTATCTTTCCAAACGTGAATTTTCTTGCCATTGCCAACTATCCATTTAATTCCCTTATTAAGAAGATCTTGTGCTTGGATGATGCTGCGCTAACCATAACTAGCTTCCAAAAAAGTTGAATGACGATAATATTTAGCTTTCATAACTTTTGCAAGAAGAGATTGAGGATGCATAAGCAACCTCCACCCCTGCTTGGCTAACAAAGATATGTTAAAATTCTAAATGTCTCTTATTCCTAATCCCCCATCTATCTTTGATTTTTTAATTTTACTCCAGCTGATCCAAGGAATCTTATGCTTATCCTTGATCGATGTCCACCAAAAGTTCCTCTTGTAGGTGGTTATCTCTTTGAGTAGACCTTTAGGGAGCATGAAACAGGACATGGCATTAGTAGGTAAAGCTGTGATGACTGCTTTTAATAGCAATTCCTTCCCTGCTTGCGAGAGGAACCTATTATACCACCTATCAGTTTTATTTATAATTCTCTGCCTAATGAACTCAAAAACATCTTTCCTTTTCCTTCCTATGTTCTCTGGCAATCCTAAATATCTACCAAATTCCCCAAGCTTGTTTATCCAAAGCTTGTTTAGTTACAGACATGTTGTGATCAGTTTGTGAGATACCTTTGGAGAACGTAATGGTACCATATTTGGAGTAATTATCCTCTTGCCCTGAAGCTCTTTGATAGATGAACTTATTCTTAAGATTTTTTTGTATGCAAAGAAAGCATAAGTTCATGAGAAATCAAAACATTGTATGTAATTAACCTTGAAGGGATAAAAGTGGTTTGGTTCTTGTGGGTGTCGAAATCCACCTACTGTCAATAAATCGTAAATAAGGAAACTTCGGGAAAACCCTAAGTTTCCAGAGGAACCGGCTATCTGCAGAACCGCACAACGAAGATTAAGATAACAAGAAAACTTATAATTATTAAAAGATAAACGAAAATCGAGAGCAAAGAGGTTCTTATTCCGAATCTGCGTAGAACTGGTACAAAGAGAGTAGCTGAAAACTTAAGAACGAAAAACCCTAATTGAGACGCAGCTCGCTGACAGAAAAACGGAAAGATTCCTAAATGCTAGTTTTGGTGGTGAGAGCTCTGAATTTCGTGTCCATTGCTTCTGCCCTAGACCTCCTATTTATATACTCCTCGCCTTGGCTATCCGATCTTTCCATTTCGCCCAGATTTGACTAAATCGGGAATTTTCCATTTTTCTCGATCCTTCCTTTTCTTCCGCGGAAATCTTCTATTTTTCTTCAAACCTTCCTTTTATCTTCAAACTTGACTTTATTTTCCTCCTGCGAGTAAACCGTCAAAACGTTATCGAATCTGCGGGTTAGATTCCGTTAAGATCGCAAGATGGGTTTTTATCGCGTTTTAGGCCCTTCGGGGCCGTTTTGCGATAAATCCGTTTTCCGACTTTTTACGGGATCGTTTCCTTATCTGACATCGTTTTTAATAAATTCCTCGACTTAATCGTAAGGTTTTACAATTTACTCGACTTTTTATTAAAAACACGTTTTTTACGATATACTCGACGTTTTTTATTAAAAACGTGTTTTTTATGATTTCGACGAGACATCTCGAATAAATCGTATGTTTTAGGCAATGTTCGGCGTTTCGTTTAACCGTCGCCGTTTTATACGGTTTCTTCGAGTTCTTTATCGAGAAAGCAAAGTTTTTACGGTTTTTATCGTAAAACTCGAACGATAGGTCGGATCGAGATGGAACGGGAGATGTTTCGGCCGTGGTTCAGAATGCGACCGTGTCGAAAGACGTAAGTTTCAAATCGGGAATGCGGGAGAACGAGGCTCGGGACGTCCAGGAAGTTTCTAGTTCGGCCATTGGCAAACTAAGCCGGGCCAGCTTAGTTCGCTAATGGGCGAACTAGTTGACCATTTCCTAGTTCGCCCATTGGCGAACTAAGCCGGGACAGATTAGTTCGCCAATGGGCGAACTAGTTGAGCATCTCCTAGTTCGCCCATTGGCGAACTAAGCCGGGCCAGCTTAGTTCGCCAATGGGCGAACTAGTGGAGCATCTCCTAGTTCGCCCATTGGCGAATTAAGCCGGGCCAGCTTAGTTCGCCAATGGGCGAACTAGTTGAGCATATCCTAGTTCGCCCATTGGCGAACTAAGCCGGCTCAGCTTAGTTCGCCCGTGGGCGAACTAGTCGTGACTAGTTCGCGTTTTATGGCTTTTTTGGTTTTTTGCGGTTTTGTAAAACGATTCTCGAGTTTTATAAAACAATATTCGGGTTTTATAAAACGGCTTCTCGAATTTTATAAAACGGCTTCTAGAGTTTTATAAAACGATTCTCGAGTTTTATAAAACGATTCTCGAGTTTTATAAAACGATTCTCGAGTTTTGTAAGACGATCTTTGGGTCTTATAAAACGATTTCTCGAGTTTTATAAAACGATTCTCGAGTTTTATAAAACGATTCTCGAGTTTTATAAAACGATTCTCGAGTTTTATAAAACGATTCTCGAGTTTTATAAAACGATTCTCGAGTTTTATAAGACGATCTTCGGGTCTTATAAAACGATTTCTCGAGTTTTATAAAACGATTCTCGAGTTTTATAAGACGATATTCGGGTCTTATAAAACGATTTCTCGAGTTTTATAAAACGGTCTGCGAGTTTTATAAATGACTTTGAGTTTTATAAAACGACTCTTCGGGTTTTATAAAACTATTCCTTTTGTATTTTTGCGGGGAGTTTTGGCTATTAATTCCGTCGTACCGATTTTGACCCCAACAGTTAGCCTCCCAGCTCGTGAGAATCGTAAGGTTCTTGCGAGTGGATTGAGCTCGTTTGGCGAGTTTGGTAGAATTAGGCGGAACTTTAATGGCCAAAAGTCCAAAGGTGAATAGTAAATTCATTTCCTATAAGTATATGGAGTAAAATTTTGAATTCTTTACTCCACTTTCTATAACTTATTCAAGAAATTTTTCTCTCCACTTTCTTTGAAGATCTTCAAACATGTTTTCAGGAAGAAAGACTCGTTCCTCGACTAGTTCCAATTTCCACAATTCTGAGGGAACGAGTTCGCAGCCTCCAGCTTTGGTTCCGAAAGAAGAGTATTTGTCCCCGTTAATCGATCGGGCGGACCTCGAGGCCTTTTGGGCGTTGGGAGACGAGTCGGGATCCGCTAGGCCTGGGATTTGGGTTCCAGCCTTGTCGGACGTCGATCAAGTTTCCGGAAATCCGAGCTCGACATTTTTCAACAGTATCGATTACATGCTTGAATTTTGCCGAGTTCCAGAGGCTGTTGAGTTTCGTTCCCCACTTGCCGGGGAGAGCGACAGAGATGCGCCCGAAGGTTTTTTCACCTGTTACAATATTTTCTTGCAACAATGCCACTTATGGTTTCCGATTCCAGAAATCATTGTGCATTACCTTTACAGGCTGGGACTATCGATCAGTCAGTTGACTCCCCCCAGTTTAAAGCAACTCGTTGGTCTTTTGATGCTGAGTTATGAGCAGGGAATCACCCTTAACGTCGATCATCTCGAGGGTCTGTTAAAGCCCACGGGCGCATCGCGGAGGATCACTCTATGCCCTCGTGACGAAATTGTTACGGGCTGCCCAACGCTTTCTACTTCTTGGAAGAAAAATTTCTTTTACGTTCGTATCGACAGTGCATCAGTCGAGGAGGGTAGCATTCCGTTTTTTACGACTACGTGGGGTCGGAGAGGTACGTGAATCGAGTTCATATGAATCCTCTTCTTATTTTTTTTTTATTCGTTTCTGTTTTTCTGCAGTGACCAACCCTTTGCCTCCGCATCCCGCGGATCTCCAGAGCATCACCACTTCTCTCAAACGCGGTGAAGTTGGTTGGTGCGGTTTTTCTCCGCAACGCGTTCGCCAAGCGGTTGCCCTCTTCCGATCTCGACTCTTTGCGAATTCTCCGGTTTACGAAGAGGATCCGTTTATTGGAGAGTTTATTCCGTATGTTCCTTCGACGAGGAGCGGCAGATCAAGCTTCTGAAGGGATAAAATCCGGTTGTCGAAGATGACGATTCTGATCGCGCGACTTCTCCTGACAATATTCTCAAGGATTTTCTTGATAGTCAAGCGGAAGAAGGCATCTGGACGAAGGCGGGCGGATCATCGACCTCCCATTTTCCGGACATCGACCATGATCAAGTCCCGGAGTTTACTAGGGGACCTGAGAAAGCTAAGGAGGTACGTGTGTTTATTGTTTTCTTTTTCGAGCAGTTTTTGTGATATTGCTTAATCATTTTCTTTTTGGCAGGGTTTCCTTATCATGAGCCGAGCCCTAGACAGCCGTACCGCTGAAGCTCGCCTTGCCGAGTTTCGAGCGAACGTGGCCGAGAAAGAAGTTGCTCGTCTTCGAGCAGAGGTCAAGGCTAACCAAGCCGAAGAAGCGGTTGCGAGGGAGGTTGCTCGTGTGAGGGATGAGTGTGCGGCTAGGTCTCGTCATGCAAAGGAGCTTTCCGACCAAAGGATTCGTCGTGCTCGTCGTGCGGGCAAACAGGAGGTTGCCGAGGAGATGAAGGCTCGTCGCGAGCGATTTGCAACCGGTTGTTCCGATGCGGAAGTTGTTCAACGAGCACAAGGTGATTATCGCGAATGTCGCGGGGTCGTTCATGGGTTATCCCTAACTCAGAATGAAGGGTATTCGTTTGATAAGGAATTCTCCGCACGGCGGAAAAACCTGAGTCGGGAAAGAGATATGCAATCCGAATTTTTCGACCTTAAGGCGCGCATGTGGAATCAATGGAATCCCGTCGTGGTGTCGCCGGATTCGGTCGAAGTTGGTCCTGGGATTTCGGACGTGGATGGTGAAGTCGATCAGCCTGCGTTTAATGACTTTGACGTGTGATGTTCTTAGTGTTTTGATTCTGTCATTGTTTTTT
>CAKOAT010931821.1:243469-300686 GCA_932364175.1 Eruca vesicaria subsp. sativa
GGGGGGGGGGGGGGGCAGCCCACTAGCGCCTCTACCACTAAGCCCACTAACGTTGGGGTTGGAGTGCAGCAAAATCAGCCCAAGCCCAACTTGGTTAGCTCTAACACAAATCAGAAGGGGATGATGGGGAAGACGACGACATATCACGGAAGGCTCAAACCTCCGTTCCGTCGTCTGACACCGGAGGAAGTCGCACAGCGAAAGGCAGAAGGGCTGTGTTTCAAATGCGACGAGAAATTTCACCGGAATCACCAGTGTGCCAAACCGGAGCTGACGGTTCTGTTGATTCTCAAAAATGGTGACGAGACAGAGTTGCTGGAGGAACCGTGTGAGCTCGAGGAGGAGGTTGAAGAAGTGGAAGCGGTGACGGCGGAGGTCTCTATAAGCTCGATCGTGGGGCTCACATCTCCGCGAACCATGAAACTGAAGGGGAAGATTGGGGAGGAAGAGGTGGTGGTGCTCATCGATAGTGGGGCCTCCCACAACTTCATTTCCGAAGGGTTGCTGAAGCGATTGGGTTGGAAGGCAAGTCAAACCGGTCGTTATGGGGTGCTGGTTGCTGGAGGCGTGAGTGTGCAAGGAAAGGGAGTGGTGGAGGGAGTAGAGTTAAGGCTTCCTACATGCACTATATGTACCAGTTTCCTACCTCTGGAGTTAGGCATTGCGGATGTGATTCTGGGCGTTCAATGGCTGGATACCCTGGGTGAGATGAGGGTCAATTGGAAGTTTCAGTGGCTTAAAATATGGTTACAAGGAGAGTGGGTTACTATACAGGGAGACCTCAGTTTACACTCGGCTGCAGTCTCACTGAAGTCTCTGCTGAAGGCTTTGGAGAATGAGGGGGAAGGTATCATGGTTGAATACGGGGGCATTCAAACGGAGGAGGAGCCCATTGTGTGGGAAAAACATGGAGAGTGGAGTGGAGTATTAGAGCAGTATGATCATGTCTTTGCCGAGCCAGAAGGATTACCTCCTTCCAGGGGCAAAGAGCACGAGATAATACTTGAAGATGGAGCTAAACCAGTGAGTGTTAGGCCTTTTCGCTATCCTCAAGCTCAAAAGGCTGAGATCGAGAGACAGATCACGTCAATGCTGTCTGCTGGTATCATCCAAGAGAGTGGAAGTCCTTTCTCGAGTCCCGTTTTGTTGGTGAAAAAAAAAACGGGAGCTGGCGTTTCTGCGTGGATTATAGGGCATTGAATCGAGTCACGGTGCCAAACAAGTTTCCCATCCCTATGATCAACGAGTTGCTGGATGAGTTACACGGAGCCAAGGTGTACTCGAAGTTGGATTTGCACTCTGGTTACCATCAAATCTTGGTCAAGAAGTCGGATGTTGCCAAGACCGCATTCAGAACTCATGACGGCCATTATGAGTTCAGGGTCATGCCCTTTGGCCTTTCGAATGCACCTGCTACATTTCTATCCTTGATGAATCAGGTGTTTAGACCTTACCTCCGGCGCTTTGTATTGGTGTTTTTCGATGATATCTTAGTCTACAGCCGGACCATTGAAGAACATCAAGAGCACTTGAAGTTGGTGCTGCAGGTTCTAAGCGAGCAAAAGCTGTACGCCAATTACAAGAAGTGTCAGTTTGGTAGTCCACAAGTGGAGTATCTTGGTCACGTTATTTCGGAGGAAGGTGTGGCTGTTGATGGAGAGAAGATCAAAGCGATGTTGGATTGGTCGATTCCTAAAACAGTTAAAGAGCTGAGAGGGTTCTTGGGGTTGACGGGGTATTATCGAAAATTTGTAAAAGGGTACGGGAGCATTGCAAGACCTTTGACGGCTCTGTTGAAGAAGGACCAGTTCAAATGGGATACTGAAGCTGAGGCAGCATTTCGGACATTACAACAAGCCATGACTACGGTACCAGTATTGGCTATGCCGAATTTTGATGAGTTATTCGTTGTGGAGTCTGATGCTTCAGGAACAGGGCTGGGGGCGGTGTTAATGCAGGGGCAACAACCAATCGCCTTCTTCAGTCAGGCCCTTACTGATCGTCAGAAGCTGAAATCTGTGTATGAACGAGAGCTAATGGCGATAGTGTTTGCCATTCAGAAATGGAGGCACTACCTGATCGGAAGGAAGTTCGTGGTAAGGACTGATCAGAAGAGCTTAAGGTTCTTAATGGAGCAACGCGAGGTAAACCTGGAGTACCAGCGCTGGTTGACGAAATTATTGGGGTTCGATTTTGATATAGTGTACAAGCCGGGACTAGATAACAAAGCAGCAGACGCACTCTCAAGAAAGGTGGAGGTCAGTGAGTTGTATGCAGTATCAGTCTCAGCGGCTCTACAATTGGAGGAAATTGCTAGTGAAGTGGATAAAGATGGGGAGTTGCAGACGATAATTCAGAACTTGAATCGGGATCCAGAATCACACGAAGGATTTGAGGTAGTGAACGGGAGGTTACTACGTAAAGGGAAGCTGGTGGTACCTAAGAGTTCTGCGTGTGTGGGGTTGATACTCCAAGAATACCACGATAGCAAGCTGGGTGGTCATGGTGGGGTTTTGAAGACTCAGAAGCGTATCAGCGAGGTGTTCTATTGGCAGGGAATGTTAGCTGATATAAGGAAGTACGTGGCTGCGTGTCAGGTGTGTCAGAGACAGAAATACTCTACTCTGGCCCCGGGGGGTCTCTTGCAGCCACTACCAGTTCCTGATAAGGTGTGGGAAGACTTGTCAATGGATTTTGTGGAAGGGCTGCCTCGGTCCAAAGGAAAGAATGCTGTAATGGTAGTGGTAGATCATTTAACTCGATATAGTCACTTCATCGGGTTAAGCCATCCCTTCTCAGCTACCGACGTCGCATCACTTTTCACTCAGGAAGTGATCAAGAATCACGGGTTTCCGCGCACCATCGTTTCTGATCGCGACAAAGTGTTCACCAGTTTATTCTGGAAGGAGTTGTTCAAATTGGCGGGGACCAAGCTGTGTTTCAGTACTGCATATCATCCGCAGTCTGATGGCCAGACCGAGGTGACCAACCGGGGAATGGAGACCTACTTGAGATGTTTTGCAGGAGACAAACCTACGACGTGGTTCACTTACTTGGCTTGGGCAGAGCTGAGCTATAACTCGTCCTTCCATTCGACCCTACAGACCACACCATTCAGGGCTCTGTATGGGCGGGATCCTCCGTCTTTGGTTAAGTATGAGAGTGGTTCCACTGGGAATGCCGAGTTGGAAGAGCAGTTGAAGGATAGGGACGCCACTTTACAGTTGCTGAAGGGGCATCTACACCGTGCTCAACAGATCATGAAGCAAAAGGCTGATAAGAGCAGAAGAGAGGTTGAGTTTGACGTGGGTGAAAGGGTCTATGTGAAGCTCAGGCCTTACCGTCAGCAGACGCTAGCAAGAAGAGCAAATGAGAAATTATCAGCAAGGTTCTATGGTCCGTATGAAGTTGAAGCGAGAGTAGGACCGGTTGCGTACCGACTCAAGCTGCCTGAGGGAACAAAGATACATCCTACGTTCCATGTTTCGCAGTTGAAGAAGGCCTTGGGTGATTCAGTTGAGCAGGCTTCCCTGCCACCAAACCTCACGAGTGAAGGAGTGTTGTTGGCAGAACCAGAAAAGGTTGTTGAGACAAGGATTCATGAAGTGACTGGTCAGAAGGAGTTGTTGATCAAGTGGAAGGGATTACCAGTTCACGACTGTACTTGGGAGTGGACCTCAGCTATCAAAGAGAAATTTCCTGAGTTTGACCTTGAGGACAAGGTCAATTTCGATGGAGGGGGTATTGATACGTACGTGGCAGAGAGACCTCAGATTCTCTTCCAGTACAAGAGGAAGGGTAAAACGGCTGATAAGTAAGACAGTCACAGGTGGCACAATTCGAGAGGAGGGCGTGGAGAATAAGGAATAAAAGACAGGTCAGCAGGAGGGTGTGGTAGCACATGGCTTGTCGCTAGGAGAGAGGGAGAGTGAGACCACGTGAGGTCGTTTGTTATTTATTGAGTCATCGAGTCTGTTTTAGGGTATCAAGTTGTTGATCATTGTCAAGGGGAGAGAGAGAAACTCCTGAGAAAAACTCACTTGTTCCTTTGATTGATCAATAACAACCAGTACTTATTTCAGTAAATTACAGAGTTCTTTACACCAACACCTAAATTGTATCACACTTCTCTATAACTTTATGAAAGTCTCTTGAGGGTATATTTACACATTTAGTTGTCCAAACCTCCTGAATAATCCGTTTGACTTCAGTCACAAATCTCCATCTAGAATCGTACTTAAAAAGGCTGTGCTTATGGATTTTGAAACTATCCGTACACACTAGAAGCGGCCTACGATATGAGCCTATCCAAGGTAACAACTTAACATGGGCAGAGGGGTAGAGATCAAGCTAGTCACAGTTCGTCATAGCCCTGCCTATTCTTGATCTTATTTGATAATGCAGTCTATTTCCTACCCAGGTATGAAAACCCACAATAGCTTTTAAATCATGCATACCAGAGATAAAAATCATAGACCTGAATAAAGAGAATGTCGCTTCTGATCTGAGTACTCCTCCTTCCTTTTTATGATTACTTTTAATATCATTGAAGTCACCTAGCATCAGCCTTGGTCTGTTGTGTTAGAGACCTGTAGCAGAATCACGGTTAATATGTTCCCATAGAGTTTTATTATTCTTTAGCTCCGGATTACCATAGATATAAGACAGATGGAATATACTACTACCTTCTTCCACATACGTATCTTTTCTATTTAAAGTAGGGGTTCCCAAAAAGTGTAATTTAACTTCCCCATTCCGCATAATGGCAAGTCCCCCACTACTTTCATTTGCAGAAATAACATAAGAGTTCTGATACCCTAAGTCTTTGACGACACTATTGACATAGCTATCTCCGTTCTTTGTTTCAACGAGAAATCAGGCTTATGGGTTCTCCTAATGTCTTTGAGAGGAGGGACTGTCAAAGTACTCCCTAATCCTGCACAGTTCCAATGTAAAATCCACATGATTCCTTCAACACAGTAAGTTCCAAGATAAATTTTTTTGCAGAAAGTTGAAGAAATTTCTTTCAATCACCGTTGGAAGTGCTATAATCCAGGCTTTATAGATGAATGATATCTTCAGCAGGTCGATCAGTATCAGATGTTCTGATTCGGAGAAGAAGGTGACATCCCTGCCTAAATTTCTTCCAAGCTATAGACCCACCCTTCAATTTTAACTTATTTTCATTTGTTAATATTTATAGAGAAAAAGCCTATGATAGCACCATACCAAGTTTTTGTTCTAACTAGCACTCAAGTTTCAAAGTCACAAAAATATGTTTTATTTAATAGATCATTTACTCTTATGCCTATTTCTTTCTATAATTAAAATTTTCTTCTTCTGAAAACTGAAATCACGAGAGCACGACGACATCTCGTCTCATCTCTGGCGTCGATCATCTCCGGCATAAATCATCTCGGCCATCATCATCTGTGGCATCGATCATATAGTCCATCATCGTCTTCGGCGTTGCTCATCTCCAGCGTTGCTCATCTCCGCCGTAATCATCTCCGTTGTAATCATCTCCGCCATCTCTCTGTAAATTGAGCTAAACGTGTTTGCTTTCTGTGTGAAAAGTCAATTGTGAAAATAATTACAAAACCAGATATTGAATCCGAGGCACTTTGTAATCCAGATGTGTTTAATTTGGATCTGGAACCATATAGTCATTGGAGTCTGAACTTTCGAAGAAGCTCGAGATTACAGAGGATGCAAAAGAGGAGAACGATGAAGAAGAAGAAGAAGGAAGCAAAGGTGAATACTTTTTTCTTAGTGTTCTGATTGATTACCTAGTTTTGAACTCTTTTGCATCTCTAATTCAATCACCCATTAAGAAAAAAAGATCCTTTTGATATCTCTCAATGTTACTGATTAATTAGATTGTGGAAAACTGGTGTTTTTAAATATTTAGATTATTGATAGCTTTCTAAGACTTGAAGTATAGCCTTATGGTTTAGATTGGGAATGGATGAGTTCATGATGGTTGATTAATAAGTTACTGCTTGTTTTTTTTAAGCTGAGACTTCAACTACGAAGAAGAAGAAAAAGAAGAATAAAAGCAAGTAAGTAATGTCTGTCAATCAGTGGCTCGTAATCTTGCTTGGTCAGCGCTTTTGTAGTTAAATGCAAACCCAAGTATCGAACTGGTAATTGTCCCACCACCACTCCCTGTCTTATAGCTTCCTCACAGACTCCAGCTGTTCCACTCCCGTAAGCATATAGGAAGGATTTAGCAGCGTTAATGTACAGACCCGATATTGCAGCAAAGTGATCCATAGTATTCATGACCCCTCTAAAGGATTCAACAGTTCCATCCGTGAACACTAGGATGTCATCGCCGAAGCTTAGATGAGTGAGACGAACAGTTTGACATTGAGGATGATAGCCAAAGGACCCATAAGCAGCAGCCTGATTCAACATCTTTGAGAAGACATTATTTAGGATGACGTATAAATAAGGAGATAATAAGCAGCCTTGTCGTATATCTCTTACACTAGAGAAGAAACCCTCTAAGCTACCATTAACCGATACTGAAAAGGAAGCTCTGGTGATGCAATTTCTGATCCATTGAATGAACAAATCAGGTAGCCCCATTGCCTTTAAAACTGACGTGATGAAAGACCACCGAATTGTGTCAAATGCCTTGGATATATCAAACTTGACGGTGCACCGGTCTGAGTTAGTCTTCTTGTGGTGACCATTGACTAGCTCTGATTCCAATAAGACATTTTCCAGTAACAATCTTCCTTTGATAAAGGCGCACTGACTGGGTTCCACTGCCTTAAGTAGGATTACCTTAAGCCTTATTGCTAAGATCTCAGATATAACCTTATAGAGAAAGTTACAGCATGCAATGGGTCGTTAGTCCTTCATAGTATGCACATTTTCCGTCTTAGGAATCAGTGACAAAATTGTTGCATTAACACCAGTAGGGAGGAAGCTATACATGAAGAATGATTGGATTGCCACAATAAAATCCTTTCCAATGATCGGCCAGGCCGCGACATAGAACTCTTGTATATTCATCTGGACCAGATACCTTATCAACTGGCACATAGTGAATGGCAGCCTGGATCTCTTCAACCAGTAAATGGGCTACTAGACTACTCGCTACTGAGGAAGGACAGCGATACGTAAGTAAATTCTGTAATGCAGAGAGAGGAACATCCACAGCATTCTGGTCCTGAGACTGTAAGAACTGCTGAAAGTGTTGGACTGCCTCACTCGCAATGTCTGCAGTGGTTGTAAGAATTTCACCATTGGCACTTTGAAGTACTCTGATCGCATTCCAGGACGCACGAGATTGAACAGACCGGTGAAAACAAGTTGTATTTAAATCCCCTACCTGCAACCACCTGTTACAAGACTTCTGACGATAGAATATTTTCTCGCTCCTGGCGAGTTTATTCCATCTATCTGAAGCCACCGCAGCTGCCGAAAAGGTGAGAGAATTCGGATCTAACAACACATGATTCTGACATTCGCACATGAGTTCATATGCTTGTTTAGTACGGTTAGGTAAGTCTCCATAACGTGTCATGTTCAAAGCTCTCATATCATAGTTTAACGCCTTAAGCTTTTTATGAAATCGCCCCAAAGATGTACGAGAGTGGAAAAGAATCTCTGTACTTTCCCATAGCTTAGCGACAATTGGCAGAAATTCTTCGCTTTCTGTCAAAAAGTTAAAAAAATTTGAAAGGCTTTCTTACCACCTCTGTACTGGCTGACCACCGAATCAAACAACGGGCATGATCAGATATTTCCCCTGCTTCAAACTGGGCATAGGAACCAGGAAAGCAGTGAAACCAGTCACTATTAATGAGAGTGATATCACTCAAATGTTTAACCCTAAGAAGTGAATTACTCTCTCAAATAAGAGGTTCAGTTGTAGTACTTAGGGATCGAATCCACATGGAACTAAGGAACACAATAGATGTAATCCTAAGTGATTATGCTAGGTTGATTAAGTTAAAATAGTAAATTGCAGTTTGTGAGCAATTGTAAGTTTCTCAAGAGAATAGGTTTTGGTTTAAGACAATAAAAGAAAGTAGTTAGATTCAAGGTTGCTATTCAGATAATCAGGATTATAATGCTACAGATGTTTTAGTGAATTGCTTGCAAGATATATAAGAACTTCGATTCTTAGATAGATCTAATAGCAATCGCTAAATAGACTCATCCATTGATCTTATTGCCAGCAATATCGACCGATGTTTTGACAGCGATATCGGATGATATGGGTTGCTATCGATCGATAACTCTATAGGAGTATCAATCGATATAGCATAAGATCGAATCGAAACTGTGTTCACCAAGATCATAGACCGACTCTCGCACATCCCTAGAGGATCTAACCTTATGCCAAATGATTTCAGGACGATGATTAACAAGTTAAATCACATCCATGATCATACTCTAGGTAGCTACTCTAGAGTAAGCATTAGGGTTCATTTGGATAATGAATATCAACAATTCAACATTCCATAGTTGGGGCTAATCCCTCATAACTATTTGAACCCTAAATCTAACAAGGGAATCTACTCAGACATAGCTAAGAGAGTCATAACAACAAGGTAATAATAGAAATTCATTAGATTAGAAGATTGAACTTTTGGTTCTTGGAACAACAAATATCTTTGTGTATTTCTTCAAAATCTAGAATTTTATATCCTTTGAGAATTAAGATGAAAAGAATACTTTATTGCTAAGTATAGAATAGAACAAAAGAACAAAAGAATTCAAAAGAATACAAAGCACAAGAAAGCATGCTTTGCCAAACACATAGGCAAAAACTACAAAGTATGAGTTCCATTAGGTTAAAAACTCGTCAGGGGCATTATTGTAATATTGGGAAGACTTGGGCTTCAAGTCGGCCAAGTCGAACTGTTCTCCACGCTTGATATCGATCGATGGTACATGGTGTACATCGATCGATGGAGTATCTCGACTTCATCTTCTATAGAAGCGTCATCGATCGATTACACAGGGTGTACTCCAAAATGCGCTTGAACCTGAAAACATATCTAGTAGACTCCAAAACATATATAAAACTTATAAAAACATATCAATACCATGGCTAAAAGCGGGTCAAAATCATGGTATATCAGAGAGCCATGTCAATCTTTTTCCCTATAGGATCTTCTCTTGCTTATTCCACCAAGTAAAGAGTTCCTCTACATAAGCCAGATCTGAGAGAGAAAAATCACTCATCACCTCTTGAAAACGTTTCATCCATGCCTGATCCGTTAAATAATCTTGTACCCTTAAGTGCTCTCCTGAAGAAAGAGTGACATTATAATCTCCAAGTAAGATCCATGGCAAATGCAGGTGACTATAGGCCGCGTGTGTGCTGCGCAAATCCTCCCACAACTGTCTCCTTTCCCCTTCAAAATTAGATGCATAAATCACAGAACAAATAAACTTCTCCTTAGTTTCAGGTATCTTAATAGCACATGTAATAACTTGAGAGCTCATATGCAACAAAGAAACTTGAACTCTATCCGACCAGCAAAACCAAATTTTCCCCAAACGATGATGATCATAATTAGTGGTAGATTGCTAACCCGGTAGAGCCACTTTCATGCACTTACTGTGGTTACCTTGCCTTACTCTTGTTTCAACCAAACAGCCAAAGAGTGGCTTCTCCTTCTGAACCCATCTATGAACAGCCACATGTTTGCGTGACATATTAAATCCACGTATATTCCAAGAGAAAAATGACGTCATAACTTTCTAAAGGAAGTTTTCTTTGCTCCTGATTGGACCGTCACCAGCATCATATCTCTCGTGGTAACTATTCTCTTCTTGGCATTCTTAGTAGTAATACCATGCTGAGGTTTCCCTTTTTTCTTAACCGGTTTTTGTAAATTGACTTTCGCCTCTTCTGAAAACATTTCTCCCTCCTCTAAATCAACTGTCTCTTCCTCTCCATCTGAAATCGATAGCACATTAAAACGAGAAGGTGAGAAAGTGATACCATTTCGCACTTCCTTCCCTGCTACTACCTCTTCAAGGTGATGAGAAGAGCCATTTTACACCAAAGACCAATCTTGTCGGTCTTCACCATCAAACACAAAAGCTTCCACACTTCTGTCTCCGGCTTTTAAAATCCATGTTTCAGCACTTTTAGTGGTCTCTATATCCGTGGGAGCTACATCAGAATTCCCACCCATCACCGTCTTATTCACTGTAAAATCCTCTAACTCCTGCAAAAGATCGTTTACTACATTCCTGGATCCCTCTACTACTTTATTTTGGGAAGCCCCTTCACTAACTCCCACTTCCTTTCCCTTATCAGGTTTTGACTGAAAAATTCGGACATTCTGTGATTTGGAATCTGAACCCTTGTGCCCCCAACCATTACAAACAGTACACCTAGGTGGGAGCCAAGGGAAACTCACTTCCACCGACACCCTCTCTCCATTCACATCTTGAAACTCAATTCTTTCTGCCAATGGTTTTCGGAGGTCAACTTCCCCGAGAACTCGAGCTATATCCCGCCTTACACATCTATCTGTAGAGGGATGCTACTTCACATACTTGCCTACACCACGAGCCAGACACAATCCCCTAGCCGAGAACAAATGACTTGGGACCTTTCTGAAATCAACCCACATCGGCATTGAAGAGAGATAAGGTTTCAACAATGCTGTCTCCGGAGTCCATTCATTTACAACTAATGGAACATCCGCAACATGCCAATACTTTCATTGGAGCACTCTTCCTCGCATCTGAACATTCTCTATACGAAAAAGCACCATATTCTTCTCAATGAATTGAACATCAACGTTGGGTCCAGTCTTAGAACCCCAAATCCGATTGATGGTAGCATGGCTGGAGCCTACATGAAGCGCATCTTCAATGAAATAGCCCAAAACATAGCATCTCCATAGTGTGTTCGAATCTGACAAGATCTCAGAAGGAATGACCACTGAAACCACTCCATTAGCTTCCTCAATCACTGGACTCAAAGCTTCCAAACAATTTTTCGACCAAGGAGAAGCCTCCGAAGAGGGGAGGTGTACACCTTCTTCCTTCTTCCTCACCCCTATCGGAGAGCCTTCCGCCTCAACTCCATCTTCAACGGCCATCCCCTTTATCGGATCTTTTGCCTTCCCCTGATTCGTGCGATGCCCATTAGTTGCAGTCGGATCCGCTTCAATGGAATCCTCAGAATTCACCTTCGCCGTCGCCATTTGGTTTTTTCCACAATAATAATTTTTTTTGTTATAACAAGATACAGACGGTTATACTATCAATGAGTAGGAAGTATCATTTAATGTATATTCGGAACATATATAATTTTCTTATGACGTTTAAATTAAAGTATATACCATCTAAAAATATAAAGTTTTTAATTTTTAAAATTGCATTGAAGAGGTATTGATTACTGAATACTTTAATTCAAACTTTGAATTATATTTTTAAAATTATTATGAATTACTATAAATATTAAACGTCTCATATTAAAAATTATGTTATCAATGGTTTAAACATTTTTTATAAAATATAAAATGATCATAAAACCATATAAGTATGAAGTTTCATTCGGTAGATATACAAGTTAAAATTATACTATATATATCTATGTTAATATCATTTATTTTTTAGACTTACTTATATGAAGTGATTGCAAATAAACAAGTGTAATTTTTTTATTTATGTGAGCACGCTAATTTAATTATATACATAATATTTACTAATTTCAATTATTCAATATATATTATAATATTTAAAAGGAAACAATATAAATAATAATATATAAAATAATTTGTGTATATAACTTCTATCATGTGCAAGATGCAGATCTTAACATAGGCCTCGATTGGTACGACACATGATAAAACAGTAGCTGTATGCTGTAGAAGCAGTATGTTGTAGAAGTTGTATGTTTTCATTAAACATTTTCATAAAGTGACTAGTAGATTAACAACATCTTACAATTTTAAAACTATCATAAAAGATAGTATAACAATATATTTACTTTAAAATAATATTTATATATTAATAATATTTTTTATTAAAATAATGAATCTTATTCTTTATATAAATTATATTATAGTTTAAAATTTATTTCAAATTTTGAAATTATTATTAGATATAAATATAATTTTTAATACTATTAAATAAATAATATATAATTTATATAAAAAGTATCATTATTTATTTATTTGTAGAGAGCAGAAAATGATTCATACATAAGATAATCTTAAAAATTAATATATGTTACATAATTTATTTATTAGTGTCTAAATAATATAGATATATTTATATCTATAATATATAAATATATTATGTTATTTTCGTTATGAAAAATAATGAATGATATGTGTAACTATACAAATTCTATTATATTTTAAAATTTAAATATTGGTCTTTTAAAAAATTTGAAAATACTTAATTGCAATTTTTTTATTTTTTTAGATAAAATAAAATTTTATTCTTAAATAATAATAAATTAATTATATATAAATATTTTTTAATTTTTATATTTCATAACTTCAAATGCTTTCACAAAAGCTTCATATGAGAGCATTGAGCAAAAAGCGTTTGGAGAGTATTAGCATTTGGTAAATGCTTTTCTAAATGTTTTTTTTTTGTAAACATTTATTGGATAATAGATAGCATAATACTAATGCTAATGCTATGTCAATCAAACCCTTAGTCCATTAGTAGGGGTGGGCACGAAGCTAATATCTGGGTAGTCGGAGATATTTGTGATCCGATTCATTTTGTTCGAATAATCAATTATCCGATTCGATTCGATCTATAATCCTTCGGATATTCGCCATCCCGAATATCCAGAAAATTTTAGAATTTTATCGGATATCCGATCCGATCCGTAAAAATAAAATAAAATTTATAAAAATAAATAAAAATCCAAAATAATATAAAATAATAATATTTTATTACAAAATGAAATTTAATTAATTTTAAAAATTCTGATAACTAATATAATAAATTTAAGAAATAAAAATCTTGTAAAACATAAATAAAATATAATATTTATATAACTTCTATATATACTTCTTTAAATATATGTGTATATATGTATATAACGGATTGGATTGGATATTCGTTCCTAAAAGTATTAGTATTTGTTATTTGCTTCGTCTCTTACGGATATCATATTTTAGTATTTGCTTTGCTTCTTAGAGTTGTGTATATCCATATTTTTTGATTCGAATTGAAACGAATAACGAATCGAATCAAAATTTAAAAATATTTTATCCAGTCCTACTCATTAGACACTTAACTGAACCTCAACTTCAACACCGAATTTCCTTTTTTTTCCGTCAACACCGAACTTCCTTATTTGGCATCATGCATATTTTCAACTAAAAACGGCAACAATTATTTCCTTCTTTTTGCGGAGTTAGAAAACCTATTCTAAAGATATAGACATTCCCAAACGTCATCACTTCATGTCTATGCTATCCAGATTAATCAAGCAAGTCAAAGAATCTCATTCATTCAGCCATTTCCCTCCTCCATCCACTCTAATAACTTATTTGAAAAGGTCATTGTGCATGATTTTGGTCTCTTGTTTTTGTACTCAACTTATTTAAGCTTATCATTCTGCTCATTTGTAAATTACTCTTTCAATATCAAAAAGTAATATACAAGTTTGTTTTCTCAAAAAAATTGTCTGACTAAATCATTTGTCATTAGAATTCATGTGAGTGAGTCACTAGCGATTCTGTTTTTAGGTTTTAAGTGTTCTAGGCACTTCTGATCTATTGACAAAGGACTGAGATTTTGTTTGTGTGATTCGATCCAGCCTTGATTCCCCATTGAGAGAGAATAAAAGTTTCCTCACCATCTCTACATTCAACCATTTTTTTTTGTCATCAAAGTACTTGATCACCTTTATCAATCGTTGAAACTTGAGTAGAATGTCTAACATTAGGGGAGAATTTTATAACATGGACCAGATTGGGTGAGAGCTCAAGAAAAGCCACGAGTGATGTACTAGGCACGGTTGGCGATGCAGCTGGCATTGCCTGGAATGTGCTCAAAATTTCCAATCCTTTCTATCCTTCCTCTTCTCTCACATCTGTGATCCTAAAAACGCTTCACGAAAGTGATATTTGGTAAATACTCTTATCGTCGAGTTACATTTTGATTATCTTTTATGCTATGTTTTTGAATTTTTTATTGAGTTTGTGGCCATACATAGTACAAGCCAAACTCTACGAAAAATACACCACTGTTGGATAATTCCAATTAACTTAAGGAGAAAGTTAACTTATTAAAGAGAAATTTAGTAAGTTAAGGAAAAATGAAAACTATCGAACTTAAGAATGTTTCCATATTATTATTAGGTTAAGATGTAGCTTTGCCTATATAAGGAGTTGCAGATATTGCATCCCTTAAGAGAAACACAATGATTTAGTTTTGAGAGAGTTTCTAAATCTAATAAGAAGTGCTAGTTCTTATATTCTTGTGAGTTTGTGCAACTTTAAACCACCTCAAGGTCTTTCTATCGTAAGCTTGTGTACGTTGGTTGTTCTATTCCGGTCTGGCTTCCCAGACCACCTCAAGTTCCTTGAGTAATAGATCAGCCGTTTGATGTCAAAAAAAAAAACCACCTCAAGGTTTGATTTCTGATTTTAATTTTTAGGGATTTCAATTTATAAAACTTTCATTTCAGTTTTGTTTTTTCAGAGGAAGATTTTTTTCGGAGTTGAATTAGGTTAATAAGGAACAAGAGGAGAAGTTTTTACCTTTATTTCAGTTACCATTTTGAGAAAGTCTCTTCATTTTTCTTTGCTACTTCAACTTTCAGTCTCATTACTTGCTACTCTGTCGTTAGGTTACAATGCTAATTTGTTTGGCAGTAGAGCAGCAATACGACTCCGAATCCCTAAGCTGCCTTGTAACAATTCAGTTTCTTTATTTTTATGTTGTTTATTGCCTGCTGAACTCAAGTGTTTTGAAATTATGTTCTTAGCCTATCATTCTCCCTTTTGATTTTGTAGCCTCAGAGGCGTTGACACAGCATTTGAGAATTGAAACCCAGAATTTGAAGGAGAAAATGGAGAGATTGAGGAATGAGATAGCTAAAATCAAGAATGTAGTACCCTATATTATTGTGTTAATCTTCTTCCCCTTGGACTTGCTTCTGGATTCTTGTAAAATGTAAAACCATTGTTGTCTTGGTCCACAGATATACCAGGGATGAGGAGTGTCTGGAGTCTCAAAAGTATTTTGTGGAAGAAGAACGAAAGATTTGTCTCAGATATACATAGCCTTTCTTAATTTCTGCACAAATGATTTGTCCTTTTATTAACTGGGCAAAAATATTTTACATACAAGGCACTTTTGAGAAAGTTGAGAAACTAAAAGAACTGATCTCAGAGGGAGTCCCTCACAACTACAAAAGTCAAAGTGGATGAACACGAAATATATTCGTGAATATCCTCAAGTTACAACGAGAAGCATGATGAAGCATAGAAGCCGACTGCGGATATGGTGGATATGGACACATTATCACCTACGAAAAGCATGAGGAAACGTATTAGGCAGACATAGGATATCGTGGAAATGGACATGTATCAGCTCATATTAGCATACATTACTAGTCAACAACGGTAAAACAAATTGACTTAAGCTAGAGCATCTTCTTTAAGTGAGTCATCAAAATTTTGCTCACTAATAATATTTTCTTGCTTTTGTTTCAAGGCAACTCTCTTGGTTGCTCAACCACAATGCTGTAAAACAATTGACTATTGATCAAGTAACTTGCTGGTTGTCCATTTCAAGATCTTGGTGCACATTTAACAGAAATGAAATTGTCAACAAATAATGAAGACGAACGAGTCTGCATTATTGCCTCCTATCCCTCTTTTGGCACACATTTATGTCATTGTATAGTTGTTCGGGTTGTTCTCAAGTAAAACACAGACACTTTAGATCATCAGCCACAAGAAAAGCACCACTTTTAAATCTTTCTCCCTGACCTTTGACCATGACAGGTTTATCATTCACCTTAACTTGGGTACATAACTCAGCTTGTGAAGATTCTGAGCTTCTGTACAAGGCTTAGTCGCTGAAGACATTTGAAAGAGTTCCGCCCAAATGAATGAGAGATGTTATAAAGTTTAGCACAAGAGTTAATGTCTTATAAGCCACGAGAGAGTCTTACTAAACCATGTAATTACAATTTGACCCGCCTTAACCTTATATAACTCGACAAAAGGCGAGAGAACCTAATATAGCGTGTTTCCATACTAAATATGCCTCGGTTAACCACATTAAAAAAAAAATTATGTAAATACTTAACCACATACAGTAAAAACTCTATATATTAATAATATTAGGACTATATTATTTTATTAATTCATAGTGTTATTAATTTACAAAAAGTTTTTCTATTTTAGATTTTTCTACTTATAATATATTTTTCTAAACTAAAAAATATATTTGATTAATTAAATTTTAGAAATTATTGTTCATATTTTTTGTATTATATTAGTTGGTGTATACAAATATGTTTTGTAGAATTTAAATTTGGTTTTAGATATAATTTTACTAATCTCATCAAAATATATTAAGTCTTAAAAAATATTAAAACAATTCTATTATAAATATAAAAGACAATATAATGATTTATTTGTGCTATATAAAATATCTGTCATATAAATTATCAATTTACAATTTTAATAGAATTATAAATTTACATAGGATTTTTTAAAGAATATTATTTTATATTTTGAACCAACCCAAATTGAGACAAGATAAATTTATTAATTTTGGTGTTTATTAATATATAGAGTATTAGTTTTTAGAGTTTATACATTAATTCCAATCCAATATATATCATGATTAAGAAAGCCTGTAAATTTGTATGATTGTAATTAAGTTGCTGCACAATAAAAATCAACAAAATGTTTCTCACGAACTTATAGTGGATTCCCTCATCAATACAGATACGAGGACGTGGAATATGCAGGTCATTCGGGCTCTTGTGGACTCTCAGGATGCAAAAATAATAAAAAGTATCCCATTAAGTCGGACTCAAATGGAAGATAGGGAGGGATGGCATTTTTCCAAAAACGGAAAATATACCGTTAAGTCAGGATATCAGGTCGAACGGGTTTACCCAGATAAAGGTACGCCACCGGAGATTCAGGGACCTACTGTTGACGCTTTAAAAGCCTTCTGTTGGAACCTAAGGTGTCCTCCCAAGATAAAACATTTCCTCTGGCAATTACTCTCGGGCTGTATTGCGGTTAAGAAAAATCTCCAGGCACGCGGAATAAATGGTGATATATATTGTGACAGATGTGGCGCTGCAGAGGAATCGGTAAACCATGTTTTCTTTGAATGTCCACCAGCACGCCAAGTTTGGGCATTGTCAAAGATACCGTTAAACCCATTAATGTTTCCTACGGAGTCTTTATTTACAAATATGGATCATCTTTTTTGGCGAGTTGTTCCTAGGATGAAAGATCATTCGCGTGGATACTCTGGTACCTTTGGAAAGGGCGAAATAATAAAACTTTTAGTAATTTGGACGTCGACCCAAAGGATACTCTCAAGTTGGCGGAGACAGAGTCGACACTGTGGGAGGAGGCACAAATTACGATCAAGGAGAGGGTCTCACCGACAAACGGGGATACGGATATCCCATCTAGACCAGGCCGATGGTGTTTTATTGATGGTTCATGGAAAGATAAGGATACATTTGATGGTCAGGGCTGGTTCAGTACTCTAGAAGGTTTTGTGGGATTAAGAGGAGCAAGAAATGTTCGAGCTAGTCTCTCGCCCCTTCATTCAGAGGTGGAAGCGCTTATCTGGGCAATGGAGTGTATGAGGAATTTGCGTCAATATCATGTTACGTTTGCAACAGATTGTTCTCAGTTGGTGAAGATGGTTTGAGAACCAGATGAATGGCCAGCCTTTGCAAGTTATTTGGAAGATATCAAGACCCTTCAAGGAAGTTTCAACAGCTCGGAGATTGTCTATGTACCAAGAACACTGAATTCACAGGCGGACAGTCTAGCACGCAGTGCGAGACAACAAGCGTCTTTCGTTGTTCACATGGATGCAGAGCTCCCGGTTTGGTTTACAGAGTCGACATGAGTTGGTTTTGTTTGATGAAAAAAAATAATAATAATTAAGTTGCTGCACTAATATGTTCATATTTTTACAAAGTACAAATACATCCATGAAAACAAACAACTAAAGGAACTGAATAATCTGAACAATAAATTATAACTTATAAACAATAGGAATGTTTATGTGTAGACATGTCATTTAAAACCAATATGTAAAAAGTAAATGTCATATATCTATAAGATTAAAATATAGGGGGAATTGCCAAAACCAACCCAAATATTCATTTTAACCCTAAAGGTGTACTCCATATTCAATCAATTGCAAACCCAACCTAAATGGGTGTTAAAACTACTATTTAACCCCTATGAACAAACAAAAAATGCGGAATGTATTTTACGATTCTGTCCTTCGGAGGTCTACACTTTAAGAAAGAAGTCTACAATTAGGTAGACTTACATTAACGTCTACTGTGTAGACTAATGTAGACTTATTATTTAGTCTACATCTTAATTTAATCAAATAATTTAATTTTAAAAATGTAGAAAAAATGTTTTTGGTAATTTTTTTAATAAATCATCAATTTATAGGTTAGTATGAGGTATATAAATTAAATTTTCATATAATTGAACAATTTAAAAGAATGTATATTGATTTGAGAACTATGTGGTAGACAATGTTAATGGTTTAGCAACCAAATGTTCTAACATGTTATGTCTTTTAGAGTTAGATTCTTAGGGTTAGATTCTAGATTTAAAATAATTTTGTTTTAATGATTCAAAATTGCATATTTAATGTTGAGTAGTTTATATTTTGTATATATGATATCTGGTACAATGACTAAGATTTTTTTTATAATCAATCAAACGTTTAGGGTTTGAGACGAGAGAGAGAGACGCCGCCGGAGAATATGTGCGGAATTGCAGTTATCATATGCGGCGTTCGTATCGAACTCTCGACGCTTTCGTCTCTCTCGGAGCCTCCTTTCGAACAAGTAAACTCTCTTCTCCGACTGATGCTTTTAGATCTCTTACCGTTAGTGCTTTGTTGGATGAACTTCAAACTATGTTCTTGAAACCTAAGTAGAAAAAAGATAACTCTTTTCAGTTTCTTTATTGATGGGTTAATGATAATGTATTGAGATGAGTCTTCATACATGAGCTCTTACTTGATGTTTTTTTATTTTTTGATATTTAGTAGAATTTCTGATTTTGTGTTTTTTTTTTTTTTTGGTTAAAACAGTTACAGTTCTCTGTTGAAGATGTGGAATCTATGTTGGGACAAAGAGGTCCTGATAGTATAGGCGAAAAGAAGATTCTTCTTCAACCAACTTGTGATCAAGAATCTGTAACTCTCTCTGTTCTTGATTCTACCCAAGAACTTATAATCTTGAGAACACTACTTCTGGTGAATTGCATTTTATAGGTTACACATTACAGCTTAGAGGAACTACTCCTATAATCCAGCCGTTGGTGGATTCTTCTGGAAACATTCTAACTTACAATGGTCTGATTCTCTTCTTAAAGCTTCTTGATCATCTCTTGCGTTTTCACTGTGTTGAAGTTCAAGAAACAGAATCCAGACTCGTTGAACATGTTCAAGAAAAGGTGAGAGTACTTGTTGATGTCTTTTTAACACATTCAGACATCTAAGCTTGATGTGTTTCTTGGTCTACTAATAGGCGTCTGATGTTACGGAACGACCCTCCTCTGTTCTCTTTACCTAAGAACGTATTGGTTTTGTGGAAGTCAAATGGGATTAAGACCGATGAAAAGTGTTGAATCTCGACCTTTAACAGCGAAGAAAGTAGAGACTCGAACTCCTCTTCCCACAAACAGGTTTAATACTAAGACCACTCTAATGTTTTCTTGAGGTAATCGGCTTCAACAATATGACTGTACTTGTCACGTTCAGGCCCAAGACTGGTTCTTGTTCTGCTGAGCATGAGATGAGTACAGGTGCTACTAGTTTCCGTTTCAAATGTAGCGAACGAGCTGAGAAGAGAAAAGAGGTCATCTTTCTCTTCAAGAAAACTATTATTTATTCTTGATTTAAGCATCATCTTATAAAACCTTCTTTTCGTTTTAGTTTTATATGAAATTGGAGGAGAAAATACATGCTAAAAAGACAGAGACAAACCAGGTTCAAGCAAAAACACATGTATCATAAAAGTCTCTTTAAAACTTAGACATGTGTCATGTCAAAAGCTAATTGGTTTGGACTAACATTTTTGGATGCAGCAAAAAGCAGAAGCTGAGATGAAGCAGTTCAGAAAAAGCCTCAACTTCAAGGCGACACCAATGCCTTCATTCTACAACACCATTCTAGACCGGTGTCTCGTAACAAGGTATGTCTCTAGTGTTACAATCTTTGTCTGAAACAAGAATTAAGTACTCTGTTTCTGTTTATAGCATGTCCACCATTAGCACTAGCTCAGTGAGCTCTCTGTTTCTTTATGTTGTTTAAGTTCAAGTTTAATTAGTACTCTATTTCTTTTTGTGTTATGGTTTCTCTGTTTCTGTTTTTTGTGTTTCAAGTCTAATAAAAATGTTTGTGTTTGTGTTTCTTGTTGGTGTTATTGTTCTCATTACTTGTTTTCTGTCCTTGTTTTTGTTCTCATCACTTTTTTCCTATCTTTTTATTGTTCTCATCATGTGTTTCCTTCCTCTCAGGTGATAAAAGAGTGGATGAGTGGAGCGTTGGAATTGCAATTACAGATTTACTTGTGTAGACTTGTGTAATCAGTTTTTTTAAGAACCCTAAAATACGAGACTACTATTGGAGCCATAAAAAAGCTGATGTCTCTTAAGTATGTGTTTTAAGTCACTTTTAATACTTAAAAATTATCAAGAGACCCAAAATGGGGTTGTGGGATAATCATGCTCTTATGAAAATTTTTATTGGTTATCCCACTATTTCTTGTCAAGTATAGAAGTCTACTTGACAGACAATTCTTGTTAATTATTAATCTTCTTTCTTGTAGACTTACAAAGAAGTCTACTTGACAGAGAAAAATATAACATAAGTCTATCACATTAACAACATCCAAAGCAACAATATAGTTTATAAGTTCAACACAAACTAAAGACCTACAAATCCAATAGAAGACAACTCAAAGAAATGAGACACTGATACATAATAGAACATCCATAGAAACAAGACAACTCATAAGTTCGACAAATAACACTAACACATCTAGAGTTTTTACCACTCATTCTCTGTATACAACGAGTAACTGAGTCATCTTCTGCAAAAAAAAAATACGGTTTACATAATTAGCAAACAAAAATTTCATGTTTGATAAAATAGACTTACAAATACGTCTACAATTATTAGCAAACAATATAGTCAAAACAAAAATTTTAACGTAGACTTACAAGTACGTCTACAGATTTTAAGCTAACAACATAGATAAACCAAAAAATGTGTTAACTTCATGATTATAACAGATTATCGAAAGAAAATCAATGAAGACCCTTATGATTAACTAACACACACTTTCATACAAATTTTTTTTGAAATAACTTAATGAATAATACACAAATCCACTTTTTAATAGATTTTTCTATGTAGACTGTATATTCAGTCTAAATGAATGTAGACATTTTATTCAGTTTACATTTTGTAGACTGCACATTAGGTCTACGTTTAGGTTGGTTTTTGCAATTGCCAAATTCACGGGTTACTTTCTGTATTTGAAAAAAAGATGTGATTTTATACGAGTAGACTTGCTTTTTAGTCTACATTTTTAAAAAGGTTAGTTTTGCAATTGACCAGAATTCGTTCAGAGTTTGACTTTTAGAAGTAGACCTATTATGCAGTCTACATTTTTAAATTTGTTTGAAAGAGGTTAGTTTTGCAATTGACCAAAGTTGACTTTCTACGAGTAGACAAAACTAAATGTCTACGTAACTGTAGACTGCAGTAAAAGTCTACATTATAACCCGACAAGTTAGTTTTGCAATTGACCAACATAAAATAGTAGACTTCTTATGCAGTCTACTTTTTTTTCTAAGTTTTGTAGACTGCATATGAAGTCTACACGTAAAGTACGTTTTAGTCAGCTTCTAAATATTTTATTCAAATACAAAAGAAACCTATTCAACGAAGTCAAAGTTTTGGTCAAATGCAAAACTGACCTTCCGTAGACGTACCTAGCAGTCTACAGAGTGTAGACCTCCACGAAAGTCTACTATGGTAAGTCAAAATTTTGGTCAAATGCAAATCTAACCTGTTTTATGTAGATTTCTTAGTAAGTCTACCAATTTTTTTGTTTTTGGTTTCAAAGGTAAAGACGTTGACGTACTTGTAGGTCTACATTACAAAAAAAAAATATTTTGGTCAATTGCAAAAGTAACCTGTGCGTTGACAAGTAGACTGCATCGTAAGTCTACACGTATGTGTAGACATATAATACAGTCTACTTTCGCGATACAGATCAGAGATATGACGAAAAGCATGTAAATAGTTACCTTGACACCGGTTTAAAGCTTGTTTCCAAGCTTTTCCACCGTCCAGAATCCAAATATGAGCAAAAGAAACAACCTTTACGATTCACTTGTGGATAAAATCGAAACTATGAAGTTTGTGTTTATGAAAATGAGAGTTATGAGAATTGTTTAGATGTAAATAGAGAGGAAATGAGAGGAAATGAAGTATTGTTTGTTTAGAAAGTGAAATAAGTGGTTGAAAATTCATAAACACAAGCTTAAAGAGCTCATCAATGGTGGTTTTGGTGGTTGCAAATATTGATGACAATGGCATTGTGGTAAATAAGGAGAAATGTTTAGGGTGTAATAGGTTTTTAATAATTTTCGAAAATAATATCAGATTTAATAATAATGGCAATTTGGTAAATAGGTAGAAACATGAGGAGAGTTTAGGTTTTTTAAGAGTGAATAGTAATGAGAAAAAAAAGAGGTTGGTTTTGTGTTTGACTTGAATTTTTGGGTTGGTTTTGCAAAACCCCCTAAAATATATACACTTTTCATTTAAAATAAAAAGACATTTGTGAAAACACGCTGATCCAGCTCTAATAAGGTCTTATATCTCAAACAAAGGAAACCTCTTTTTCTTATTTTATGTACTTCGTGTATCTTTTTTTGTCAGCCGGATGGTTAGATGAGCCGATTCTCCGAGGAGCACTTTCTTCTGGCCGGTCTAATCTATATGGGAAAAAAGTATAGCCTCTAATTTTTACTTCTTTTGCTAGTGCGTCTGCTCGACTATTCCTACTTTAGAATATGAGACAAGCTAACATCCTCAAAATCCTCATGTAATCTCTAGAACTCTTCAATCTCTGTTGTAAAAGTCTGCTAATCCTCCAAGTTTGTAGTCATGTCCACTAAATATGAGCAGTCCTTCTCAAACCGTATCGAAGTTATCCCATTGTCTCTCATATATGAGGCTCTCCAAAGTAAATCTTTCATATCAGCATGCAAAGCTGAGAGGCTCCTTCTGCACATACGTAATCCGAAGACTTCATAATCCATTTGATCATTAAGACTTAACCCTAATCCACTGACACTGCCATTAGTGATCCATGACACATCAATTTGGCAAGTAGGGATTCAGGGTATCCAAGGAGGCATTATCTCGACTTTTATAAAATGAGGGTTGTCATGATCCTCGTTTGTTTTCTCCTTTTTGTTAGCGTTCCTTTAACATTCTGTCTCAAGAGACGCGTAATGAAGAGTGTCAATCAGAGAAACGATTTTCTCATTAAAGAGTTTGTCGTTCCTAACCTTCCAAATGTACCAACAGATTCATTGGAATGTATCGAATTGTGGTCTTAGAGGAGCCACCTCTTTTCTCTCCCAAAATAGAAAGTTCATGTTTTGGTATATAGATGTACTCGGGAAGTCACCCGGAAGGGACGAATAGTCCGCTAAAATCCAAACTTGCAGGGCGGATGGGCATTCAAAAAGAAGATGATTAATCGACTACATTGGGCCATCGCATATAGGAAAAATTATGTATGTGCCCAGGTGTCTATAAGTGAGTCTCTCTGCCTTATAGAAAAAGATACTATCATCTACAAAAAGAAGATCAGAGATCCTTGGGCTCGCCCGAGCAACACGGAGGCCCACAATCTTCTTCTCCGCTTCCGTTTTGTGTAAGAGAGAGATCAAAGCCTCCCTACACAGGATAAACAAAAAGGGGGAAGGAGGTCTCTTTGTCTCAAACCTCTCTTTTGTAAGATTCACTCTCTTGGTTGCCCATTGACTAAAACTTGATAATGAGGTCAACAATTCTTTCATGAAAGCCTATCTTTGATAGCAATAAAATATTCCCTACATCTTTGATTTGTCCGTAAGGTATAGAATTTCTCTTGTGCTATCAGAATTTTACCAGTAATAAAAGATTTTGCCACAAAGGCCGATTGTGTCACTGAGATCAAGCATGGAATAAACCTCTTAAGTATCTTGGATAAGAACTTAGATATAATCTTGTAGTTAACATTACAAATACTAATAGGTCTGAACTCGTTCATGTTCTGGGATTTCATATTTTTGGGAATGAGGCAAATATTCGTCTGGCTCAAAAGTGGGTTGAAACTGCATGTCGCGAAAAAATCTCGTACAAGTCTAACAATGTCTTGATAAGTCTCACGTCAGAATTTATGAAATAATTTTCTAGTCATGCCATCCGGTCCGGGTGCTTTGTCCAGGTTGATCTCGAAGAGAGCTCTTTTATTTTTCATGTTCTGACGGTTTATTTAAGAGTAACCTATTGTCGGTTTGGGACACCTTTTCTGAGATAAAACAGAGGGAGGCGTCTAGCTCTGTCGGCGAAGAAGTAGAGGAGAGTCCACAGAAGTATTGAACAGCCACGTTCTGTACCTCAATTTCACTCTTTACCAACTTCCCATGCATATCTTTGATACTGATGATCTAATTATAGGCTCCTCGTTGTTTTGTAATGGAATGGTGAAATTTTGTGTTTCTATCCTCCTCTGTATGCAACTGGTCCATCTTTTTTGTTCTCGAAAAGTATTTTCTTCTTTAAAGACCAATATCAATTGTCTTCGTAAATCCTATAACTCATCTAACGTAAAATTATCATCACCCTGTGCCAAGTCTGTCTTATCTTTTAATTCTTTAATTAGTATAGCAGAATTGGTTGAATTTTGCTTCTTCCAGGAACTAATTTTATGTTGACATGAGGTAATTTTTTGATGAAAATTCTTCATTGGAATTTCATCAAATTGTCCACATCCTAAGATTACCGCTTCCTTGAACCCCGGTTTACTGATTCAATCTCTTGGCGAATCGGAAATTCTTTCTTGTCCTCCTAACACAAGATTGAATCCGTGCTAGGACTGGTGTGTGGTTTGATCCCCATAATTGTAGGAATTCTACAATTGAGTGGATAAATAAAGCGTGACATTTTTTTATTTGCCACTGTTCTATCAAGTTTACATTTAACTTTCCCTGATCGTCTTTTTCCCACTCACGAGAATGAGTTCCATTTGTATGAGAAGTCAAGCATTCACAATTTTCTAAGACGGTTCGAAAAGGGAGACAAGAGCACTCTAAACGACGTCTTCATCTCCTCTTCACATGGTTTCCTGTGATTTTATTAAAATCTCTAACCATAACCAAGTTTTACTACTAATGTAATGAGCCAGAACCATTGCTTGTTGATATAATACTGAAGTTTGTTTCTCAATAAATTTTATTGGTCCACGAGGAAAAATCTTTGCGAAGTATTTCGAGAGGATCACAGTTATGACCTTCGTCTTCAAATATTATACCTCTTCAAATCTTGAATTCAAAATATCTTATTTTCCAAATTCTTAGAGATAGAAGTATACAAACTCATCAACACCAGAAAAAAGAAACCAGTGTGATGAGTCAGAACAAACTACTCTAGAACAAATTATTGAAAATATTCAAACTCAGGGTTTTATGGTTTATAAGTTCCCACGATGCTGATTACTCCAGAACTTGATTACTCCAGCACTAAAACAACACTGGAGATATTGCTACGGTTTAGCCTACGGACAATAGGAACACACGCCCAAGGTTGCACCAGTTTCTCCTTTCCACGAGATTTTGAGATGCTGCCATCAACAATCGTAGTCGACTGAGTCGGATCTAGCTAAAATAAAACTTAGCACACAAAGGTTAGAAGGTTTTTGCTTGATACACCAAAAAGAGGGTAGTGCTTCTTACTGATTAATGATTTGTCTTCTAAAGCTCCCTTGTTTATTTTCTTTTCCTTCTTCAAAGATTTTCTTGAATTTGTAAAGGGATGTTACGAGTTAGAGCACCCACGCTCAAAGCTCTGTAACAAGCAGAAGCGGAGCCATTTAAATGAAAGTGGGATCAGCTGACAACACCTATTTTTAAGTATATGTATTTTTTTTGTTAAAATTATTTTGTGATCCCATTAAAAAAATGGGACGTTTGCTAAAAACAAACTAAATTTTCAAATCAAATGTAAAAGTATACCCCAATTTCAATCAAATGCAAAATCAACCTAAAGGGATAGAAAAATGTCTATTTACCCCTTACGACTAAACAAAAAAACAGAATGCTATTTATCTCTTATGAAGTCTATATTTAATAGAGAGAAGTCTACAAGGTGTAGAATTATCATGAAGTCAATATTATAGACTTATTACGAAGTCTACATTCTAAGCAAATCTTATAATTTTATTTTAAAAATATATAAAAAGAAATTGTGTGAAATTTCTTTTGGGTCATCAATATAAGAATCAATATGAGGTATATCAATTAAAATTTCATATAATTAATCAATTTTTAACGAATATATATTGATTAAGAAATAATAATGAAATAGTCACAGTAGATTTCAAAAAAATATAATAAGTAGTCCAAAATTCTAATTATAGTAGACTTCAAAAGAAGTCTATACTATCAAATTTTTTAACCTAATTACAATTTTTGTCTCCCTATATAAATGAAATTTAGACAATCTCTCTCCAAAATGGCTGCACAAGTTTCTAAAAAAACACTCCCTTCTCTCTAAAACTCTCTCATTAATCAATTCTTTGAAGGTGAAGATGAATTTTTGTTTAGTTTGTTAATCTCTCTCCAAAATGGCTGCACAAGTTTCTAAAAAAACACTCCCTTCTCTCTAAAACTCTCTCATTAATCAATTCTTTGAAGGTGAAGATGAATTTTTGTTTAGTTTGTTAATTTTCCTATCATGTCTTTTTCACAATACTATCTTGTGTTTGTAGGTTAATTTATAGTTATCACCTTCCACTCTAAAAATGTAATTCTTAGATCTATAGATTTTAAATGTGTATTTTTATGTTTATATTCAAATAAAGTTACAAATACAAACTCTTTGCATTTACTTTTCTAATATTTTATTTTACAAATTCTATTTTTAAAGTTTTGTTTTCAGATTAAAAACTATGTTTCACATATTCACATGTACATAGTTTCCAGATCTGAAAATTATCCGATATAGTAGACTTGTAATGAAGTCTACAAAACTAGAAGTGACTTTTTTATGTATAATGTTTTTTCTCATAATTTTATCTTTATTTTGTTAATATTTTCTTCCATGGTTTTTATCTAGTTTTCCCAAAAATGAAAGATTCACATTTTCAAATGTATAAAAATTTCAGATCTGAAAATTATCTAATATATAATAGACTTCTAATGAAGTCTACAAGGTTATGACTTTTATTGCTTGTCTTATGTTTTTCATAGTTTCATCTTTATTTTGCAGGTATTTTCTTCTATAGTTTTTTTCTCTTCCTCAAAAATTTGTAAGATTTACATCTTTAATGTGTGTTTTTCTTTTTATATTTAAATAAAGTTACATATTCAAACTCTATGTCTATAATTTACTACTAATTTATTTTACAAATTCTATTTTCTAAACTTTTTTATATTTAAAGTCACTACAAGCAAACATGGGCATAACGACCTCAAATTTGGAGGTTATCTGGTCGTAAATAGGCTTTTACGACCAAACATTGGAATGCACAACATAAGGTTGATCAAATAAGAGGTTCAGTTGTAGTACTTAGGGATCGAATCCACAAGGAACTGAGGAACACAAAAGATAAAATCATAAGTGATTATGCTAGGTTGATCAAGGTTTAAAAGTAAATTGCAGTTGTGAGCAATTGAGAGTTGCTCAAGAGAATTGGTTTTAAGTTTTAAACAATAAAAGAAAGTAGTTATATTCAAGGTTGCTATTCAGATAATCAGGATTATAGTGCTACAGATGTCTTTATAAGTTCCTTGCAAGATATTAAAGAACTTCAATTCTTAGATAAGCCTATTAGCGGTCGCTATAAGACTCGTTCATTGATCTGACTGCCAGCAATATCGACCGATGGGTTGATAGCGATATCTAACGATATGGGTTGCCGTCGATCTATTACTCTATAGGAGTATCGATCGATATATCTTCAGATCGAATTGAATATGTGTTCACCAAGATCAAAGACCGGCTCTCGTTCGTCCCTAGAGGATCTCAGCTTATACCAGATGATTTCTGGATGATTTAACAAGTTAAATCAATCCATGATCATACTCTAGTTAGCTACTCTAGAGTAAGCATTAGGGTTCATCAGGATAATGAATATCATAACTCAACAATCCATAGTTGGGGCTAATCCCTCATAACTATTTGAACCCTAAATCTAACAAGTGAATCTACTCAGATATGGCTAAGTGATTCATAGCAATAAGGTAATAATAGAAATTCATTAGATTAGAAGATTGACCTTTTGGTTCTTTTGAACAACAAATCTCTTTGTGTGCTCTTCTAAATCTAGAATTCTGTAACCTTTATGAAAATTAGAATAAGATGAAAATAATACTTTTATAAATCAAAGAGCTAAGAACAATAAAAGCATTCCAAGCTCAAGAAGTACAAAAAGCATGCAAAAGCATAAAAAACATGTAAAGGAACACATAACCATAACTATAAATATGAGTTCCATTAGGTTAAAAACTCGTCAGGGGCAATCTTGTAATATTGAGAGAACTTGGACTTCAAGGCCGAGTCAAACTTGTTCTTCACGCTTCATATCGATCGATGGTACATGGTGTACATCGATCGATGGTACATGGTGTACATCGATCGATGGAGTATCTCAATTCGTCATCCTTTACGGAAGCGTCATCGATCGATACCACATGTGGATATCGACCTTGTTGTCTGATCTTTATAGTCATCTCGGAAAAACTCTCCTTTAAGCTCATAAGGGCACCTAAATCATTACTTTACTCCAAAATGCTCCTGAACCTGAAAACATACCTAATAGACTCCAAAACATATATATATATATATATATATATTATAAAATCATATAAATACCATGGTTAAAAGTGGGTCAAAACCATGGTATATCAAATCCCCCAGACTTAACCTTTGGCTTGTTCTCAAGCAAACACAATAGTTAGTCTTTTGGAAGAAGTTTAAAAACAGCAGGGACTCAATCAAATTTTAACTTAAGATCATAACCTCTACTTTGTTGCAAGCCACATCTCATATTACTAACTACAGAAGTACATTATACCATATCCTAGCTTAGCAACCAAATTCATCTAGCCAATCAACTTAGCAATCATGTCTGTCTATCCCCTCTACTGATTTTATTTATGATAAAATAAAAGTGAAAGCTTTACCTTGGGAATATCGATCAAGGAACACTTGGATTCAACTCAAACAAGTTTCAGGCATTCTCATTCTGGTTTCTTTTCTCCCTATATATCCCTTCTCTGAATCCCACATTTTTATTTTTCTTTTATATCAATCCCAATGAACAACAAATGTTCATCTTATTGATCTTTCTACTTTTGTAGTCTTTTCTGACAAAGTGTAGGCGAATAGTGGGGTCATAGGTAATTTACCTCTCCCTCGCTTCCACAATGTGTGATCATTCCTTTGAATTAGAATAGTGGGGTCATGGGTAATGTACCTCTCCCTCTGCCTCTCAAGAAATCATCTCAAACTCTGATTTTTCTCTTTTAGGGATGCCAAAGGGAGGAGAGAAAAAAACCAAAATTATCAAGACTTTTACTATCCAGACTTCCAGGAGGATTCTGATCCCTTGTATACCAAGCCCCAAGACAAGCAATAGATGTCAGGTTAGGTTGGAAATCAGCTTGGTTCTTCCAAACAATCATGAAAAGTGTTGTCATAGGTGATCGGTGATCCACTTTAGCATCTATAGTACTTTCTGCAATAAACAATTCTAAGAATGGTTCGAAAGAGTTGTTAGATAAAAGTGAAAATTTTGAAATCTTTTTGTCCCTTTCTTGACTCAATAAAACCAATTTTGAAAACATTTAATGAGATCAAAAAGGTAAAGTAGCATCAGTAATCTCCCCTAGACTTAAATCATACACTGTCCTCAGTGTATAACCAGTCGGAGTTAGGGCATAAATAAATAATGTATAACTGATATCGAAAATTTAGAACGATATACCGGACCGGAGTTCGCATCGATTGATGGTGACTCACGTTCATCGATCGTCATGGATAGGTCTGTGTCGATCGATATCGACAGTATTTTGTCGGTCGATAGAGGTAGTGATCGTGTATCATCTCTTCTGAAATAAATAAAATGAAAGTAATAAGTAAATATAGAATAAAACAAAGGAAGAAAATACCTAATAGTGGGTTGCCTCCCACTCAGCGCTTAGTTAAAGTCAGTTAGCTTGACTATGGAGGTAAGGTGGCTAGTGAGTTAAATTGCAGGTACTTGTTGGGAAACAAGTATCCTCCTTGTCTTGTGATTCTTCAAACCATGAAGTTAAGAAGCTTCTTGTGGCTTTCTCGCTTCTGGTCATACTAGCTTTCAACCCTTTCACCTCAGCTTGAATTCTTTGTAGCCATTCCTCAATGCTTGCAATGTTGAACTCATGTTGCCCAAGCTTGCTGTAGGTGTGTTCTAGATTAATACTCAGCTGCACTGTGTCGAGGTGTTGGATGTTTTGCATGGGAAAAGGGTTATCGATCGATCTCAGTGTATGTCTATCGGTCGACGTCGAAGGATGTCTATCGGTCGATGGGCTGGAAGGCACATCGATCGATGCGGATGGTGCATGTCGGTTAGCGAACTGTCTCTAAATGTTTTTGATCTCTTTCTGAATTCCTTATGCTGAGCATTCCAATCTTTGAACGTCACTCTGTACTGGGAACCACATCTTGTCGAGTAATTTGTATATTTCGTCTCCACAGGCTTCAATAGCTTTGTAGATGTCTCTTGTGATGTCCTCAATTTCTCTTCTGGTACATAACTCTGGTGCTTGAATATCGGTTGATTGACACGGTAGGTCATCGATCGATAACTCCTATAGGTGACTCTCGATAGGCTTGCTGATGCTGGTATCGATCGATGCTTCTGGGGCTGTATCGGTCGATTTCTGCTTCTGAGATTCAAGTTCTTCGTGAAGTGCATTTACTTCTTCTTGCAAAGCGTTTTTCTCTTTGCGAGCTAAGTCATTGCCAGTCGTATTCCAATGTAGTTCTCCTTGAAGTGATGCTATGGCTCTCTCATGTTCAAACCTTAGTGATGCCATCTCCCAGTTATGTTCAACAACTCTTCCATTGATCATGTAAGTGACCTCTGCTTGTGTGTAGAGCTTGCAAACTGGAACTCCTTTGGCAAACTGTTCAGCGTACTCTGGTAAACAGAAACAAGAGCGCTCCATTAGTGAGGCTCTATTTAGAAATCTCCTCATATCTTCTTTGGAAATATTTATGATGTCTCAATCTACGCCTCTTGCAAAACCATTCTTATCTCTGTAAACACCATATTCGTCTTTCTTTTCCCATAAGAACTGACAAATCCCGGATCTGAAAGCTCGTCTCCCAAATTCTCGATGTATATCGGTCCATGTGATTCTCCACGTATCAACCGATGTGTGTTAGAATTCTGGATAGGCTGAGTTGGTCACTCGAAGAATGTCTACAACGTCTTCTTTGGAGATTGGAATGATTCTGTCGTTCATTGCTCGTGCATTTCCATCTGGATCCCTGAAAATACCAAATTCATCCGGAATTAGTAAGGTAAAATCGAAATTATGTGTTTGTACCTCGGATGATGTAGTGGTAGGATCAGTTGATAGGATAGCACGTGCATCGGTCGATAGGTTGAGGTCTATATCGAACGATGGATGGTGTTCAGTGTCGATCGATACGTCTGCATCTGGTGTGGTCGCATGCATTAGTGGTGATGTATCCACTGCGAAACTTTCATGGTAATTGCTTGCCCAACTTCCATTTGAGTAGTCTCCGTCTTGTGTATCATGTGGGACGTAGACTGGTGCACAATAGGGGATGTTGCTCGTTGATTCGAAACGTCGTTTGAGCGATCTGGGTTGGGGCATATCGGTCGATGGAGGATGGTCTCTGTCGATCGATACTCTGAAGGTGAAGGTCGGGAGAGGAGGTCTTTCTTCATCTTCCCGAAGAAAGCTATACTCTGTGGCTCGTTCCTCTTCATAATCTTCATCATACTCCTCATGAGTGGTGATACTAGCCAGTTCTGGGATGTAATGATCGTTCTCCCAATCATCTGCTTGAAAATCGCCTTCTGGAAACTCATCTTCGATCTCTTGGAATTGTTTGTCGATCGATGACCATGTATGCTCGTCGGTCGATGCTGGTTGACTAGTATCGGGCGATGGAAGGAGACTTACATCGGTCGATACGTCTGGTTCTATCTCGTACTCGGCCATGGAATCATACTCGTGGGCACAAAAGCAAGTTGCTACGATTGATGGGTTCTCTGTCCTTGGAATCTTGATGACTTGAACATGATTGTAGTGGATGGTAGAGTCAATGAGGGTTAGGCAGAGCTTATTGGATTTCAGGTCACAAACAGCTCCAATTGTTGCTAAGAAGGCCCTTCCAAGCAGTAGAGATGTCTTGAAGTTGAGCTTGTTCTCCAAGAGGTGGAAGTCTGTAAGAATTAGGGCATCTCCAATCTGTACCTCAAGGTTTTGAACTATGTCTCCAGAGTGCTGCTGAGAACAATCTACAAAGATGAAAGATTCTTCAGTACGCTCTATCTTCAGACCTAGATGGTCTGTCATGATCTTGGGTAGGATGCTAACTCCAGATCATGTGTCGCAGAGGGCACGAGGGAACTCAACATCTCTTATGGAACATGGTATTGTGAACTTCCCTGGATCGCTCTTCTTCTCCAGTGTGATCTTCTTCTTTAGACTGTCTCTGACTTGGTGAAACATTCTCTTGATGTCTTCTTCTGTCTCTCTGGTTTCTCTGAAAAACATCCACAATCTGTGTGAAAAGTAGGCTTCTTCAAAGGGTTTCTCTTTAGGTATTCTCTGAACTCTCTTTCTGAAGCTTGACAATTCTTTCTCATTAGCTTCCCTTTTATAAGGCTTGGGGATCTTCTCTTTCCTTTTTCTGAGAACTCTTCCATGATTTTCCTTTTCTGTCTCCATGGGCTCAAAGATGTCCGTGGGTCTCTTCATGATGGTGGTGGGAAGGTTTCTGAAAGGTTTAGACTGCTCCCGGAGTGCATCAAGTCGTGCGCTATCTATCTTTGGAAGTTTCACTCGGCGTTGGGGTACTATGTATCGGGCGACAGTGACTGGAGTGGGTCGGTCGATATCACGGTCATCATATCGATCGATGGGAGGGTCTTCATGTCGATTGATGTCATGAGAATCAATTTGGATAGGGGCGGGCGGATGTGGGTGTCGTGCTGCGAAGGCTTCGTGTGACATAATCTTGACAGCATTGCACTCGTAAGAGGCTTCGTCTAAATCCATCGATCGACACTCGTCAAAGTCGATCGATTGCTGTACTCTGGAAGGTATCGATTGATATTCAGGGGATGCTATCGATTGATAGTACTCGAGTTCGAAGTCTGTCTCACTGTCATCTTCAGAATCTTTCAGCTTCTGCCAAAAGTCATCGTCCAGGATGGCATGCACATCATGGAGAGTAGCGAACTCTCCCCTTCCTTTTGCTAAAATTTCTTGCTTCTTTAGTGCTTCTCATGTCTTAACCAACTGAGTCTCCAACTTCTTCACATAGGTGCTTAAGCCATCAAGCTTGGTGTAGACATAATCTATCTTACCATTGAAGTCCATCTGAAGTTTCTGCTGACTCTCCAGAACTTTGTCTAGCATCTCTTCTAGCAAACTGTCTTGGGTGGGTGGGGGTGGATTTGTGTAGAATGAGTTACCATAACTCTTGTTGTTGTTGAGGTTGCTGCTCCTGTAGTTGGTAGGTTTTTGTAAACTCTGGTTGAAGTTGCTTTTCTGTCCTGTGAAGTTTCTGTATCCTCCTTGATTTCCAGACCTCTGAAATCCAGCTCCACTGATCCAGTTCACATCTTCTTCTGTTACTCTTCTTCAGCTGCAGTTTCCCAATCCTCCACTGAGCAGATCTGCTTGTTTAGTAACTTCTGAACATGATCCAGCTGTGCTTGCACTTCATTAATCTTTTCCTTCCCAAGAAATGATGTAGCCTTTGTCTTTACGATGTTCTTCGTGCTGCTGCTTGAAGCAAGGTTATCAATCAACTTCACAGCTTCTTAAGGATTCTTGGTGGTGAAATTGCCTTCACTAGCTGTGTCAAGAGCCATCTGATACTTCAAGGTGATGCCTCTGTAGAAAGTGCAGAGTAGTTGCACATTGTTGAATCTGTGGTGTGGACAATCTCGCTGGTAGGATTTGAATCGGTTCCATGTGTCTTTAAATGATTCTCCAGGATCCTGAGTGAATGTAGCAATCTTCCTTCTCCATTCTTCCGCGCGTGAGTCATCAAAGAAGTTACGCAGGAATGCGTTTTTGATGTCGCTCCAGGTTGTGAGAGAACCTGGTGGTAGTTGTCTCAGCCACTGCAAAGCTTCTCCAGATAGAGAGTATTTGAAAAGCTTGCAGTGAAGATAGTCTTGAGGGACTCCATTGACTTTGATGACAGTTATGAGATCCTCAAACCTCTCCAGATGGCCCATAGGATGCTCATGGGACAACCCACAGAAGGGTATTTGTCCTACAAGTGTGTAGTACTGCGGCTTGAGCTCGAAATCTCCTCTCTGAATAGCAGGAGGGCGGATGGCTCATCGGTTGGTATAGAACTGATCCGGACGGTTGTAGTCAGCCAAAGTTATGGCTCTGTTAAACTCTCCTACAAGTTGAATAAGGTCTGTAAGTGCAGTTTCTTGCTTAGGAATGATCTCCTTCTGAGCATTCAGCTTCGGACCTGCTGCATTACGTAGGTGACGATCTTGATCACGCAGGTTTCCATTCTCATCAGTAGTGAGAATAATAGTCGCTACCATGTCTCGCCGGTTAGTATCGATCGATGTAGGATGAGGTATATCGATCGATGTCGGATGAAAGGTATCGGTCGACGAAAGGTTGTTGATGTCGATCGATGGAAGGGTACGAGTATCGGTCGACGAAGAAGGTGTCTTGGTCGACTGTGGTAGGCGAATATCGGTCGACGAATGGTTGTTGATGTCAATCGATGCGGAACGTAAGTCTCTGCGGATGCTACATTCCAAACTGTGGGGATCTTCTGAGTACACAAGTTGGTTGTTCTTGTTGCTTCTGGTACTGCTGGGAATGTACCTGAAAAAGACAAGAAAAATTTTTGTCAGAAGATGATTAACCAATAAATAAATAAAATAACTTAGACCTAATCAGATTAAATCTAATGGCGATCTTAGTTCCCCGGCAACAGCGCCAAATTTGATATCACTCAAATTACCCTAAGGAGTGAATTACTCTCTCAAATAAGAAGTTCAGTTGTAGTACTTAGGGATCGAATCCACAAGGAACTAAGGAACACAAAAGATAAAATCCTAAGTGATTATGCTAGGTTGATCAAGGTTTAAAAGTAAATTGCAGTTTTGAGCAATTGAGAGTTGCTCAAGAGAATTGTTTTAAGTTTTAAACAATAAAAGAAAGTAGTTAGAAACAAGGTTGCTATTCAAATAATCAGGATTATAGTGCTACAAATGTCTTTATAAGTTGCTTGCAAGATATTAAAGAACTTCAATTCTTAGATAAACCTATTAGCGGTCGCTATTAGACTCGTCCATTGATCTGACTGCCAGCAATATCGATCGATGGGTTGATAGCGATATCGGACGATATGGGTTGCCGTCGATCGATTACTCTATAGGAGTATCGATCGATATAGCTTCAGATCGAATTGAATATGTGTTCACGAAGATCATAGACCGGATCTCGTTCGTCCCTAGAGGATCTCAGCTTATACCAGATGATTTCAGAATGATTTAATAAGTTAAATCAATCCATGATCATACTCTAGTTAGCTACTCTAGAGTAAGCATTAGGATTCATCAGGATAATGAATATCACAACTCAACAATCCATAGTTGGGGCTAATCCCAATAACTATTTGAACTCTAAATCTAACAAGTGAATCTACTCAGACATGGCTAAGTGATTCATAGCAATAAGGTAATAATATAAATTCATTAGATTAGAAGATTGAACTATTGGTTCTTTTGAACAACAAATCTCTTTGTGTGTTCTTCTAAATCTAGAATTCTATAACCTTTATGAAAATGAGAATAAGATGAAAATAATACTTTTGTAAATCAAAGAGCTAAGAACAATAAAAGCATGCCAAGCTCAAGAAGTACAAAAAGCATGCAAAAGCATAAAAAGCATGTAAAGGCACACATAGCCAAAACACATAGGCATAACTATAAATATGAGTTCCATTAGGTTAAAAACTCGTCAGGGGCAATCTTGTAATATTGAGAGAACTTGGGCTTCAAGGCCGAGTCAAACTATTTCTTCACGCTTCATATCGATTGATGGTACATGGTGTATATCGACCGATGGAGTATCTCAATTCGTCATCCTTTACGGAAGCGTCGTAGATCGATCACACAGGATATGTATTGATCGATATGTATCTCTGGATATCGACCTTGTTGTCTGATCTTTATAGTCATCTCGGGAAAACTCTCATTTAAGGTCATAAGGGAACCTAAATCATTACTTTACTCCAAAATGCTCCTGAACCTGAAAACATACCTAATAGACTCCAAAACATATATATAGAAATTACCTAGACTAACTCTAAATCTTCTACTTATTACTAGACTAACTCATATTTAATTTTAATTACTACACTACAATGAGGTCTAAGAGAAATTACTAAAAGGTCATTTCTCTTAATAATTAACTACAAAATTAACATAAAGAAATAAAAAAATCGACAAAAAAAAAAGAAAACATAACCGGTCTTGTTCTTTCTCTCTCACGACATCTCCATCTCAAACGAGAGAGGTGAAGAATCTCCGGTGAAGAATCTCCAATCAAGAGCCGCCGTCGATATCTCCTC
Source organism: Eruca vesicaria subsp. sativa (assembly GCA_932364175.1). NCBI lineage: Eukaryota > Viridiplantae > Streptophyta > Magnoliopsida > Brassicales > Brassicaceae > Eruca > Eruca vesicaria. The sequence continues at coordinate 280,844 of CAKOAT010931821.1, forward strand.
CATCTCACCCGCCGTCGACATCTCCTCCGTCACAGCCGCCATCAACACCATCTCCCTCTTAGACGAAAGAGTTGAAGAATCTCCCTCAGCATCCGCCATCTTCCTCGATCTCTCCGATAACAACTCCGGAAGTCTCAGCCGCCGTCTTCCTTATCCAGAACCGACAACAACTCCTCCGCCACAGCCGCCGTCGACACCTTCTCCTCAAGTCTCCATCCTCGAACCCTAATCTCAATTTCATCTGTAAGTGATAAATCAATCCAATTCCCAGTAGTTATTACACGTTTTTAACATATATTGTTCGATTGAGATGTTTAATTTCGAAAACCCCAATTTCGAAAACCCTAATTTTTTTTTTTGCGACAATCCCAATTTGTTTTTGTAATTTCGAAAACCCTAATTTTATAGTTAAATGAAAGTAAAACTGGATGCATTTTGTTTCAAAAACTTAAACAGAGAAATGGAAACTCAAACTTGTCAAATTCTTTTTTTTCAGGTACGAATTCTTCAGGAACGACAAATTATCCTCATCGTCTGTACGAGGTTGGAAAAACCCCACTTCAGAATAGGAGCATGAACCATAATTTTCATATCTCCAACATTCAAAACGTCAGAGAAGAACATAGGGAAGATGTTTGGTCTGAGTTGAGGGAATCAGCTATTGGAGTTATTGTGAAGTTGAAAGAGGTCAAGTATATTTGGTCTGCAAAACTTTTTCACCATTTCCTTGTCAATCAATTGGCAATCGAGATCATTCATGAGCTTTGGTCTTTGATAGATTGTATGCCATTGTGTTTCAGCTTGTATGAGTTTGGAGAGATTACAGGTCTTAATTGTGATCCTTTCGACAAGGATGATGTTTGGGATGTGGATCATCGAGATTTTTGGCGGGAGATGAACATTCCGACATCAGATGGACCTACATTGAAAGAATTGCAAGACATATTCCCTGTTGCCAGAAACTGGCCTCGAGAGAAGCGAGTGATGATTGGTTTGTTGTGTCTGCTATCCATTGGTATATTTGGTGTTTCAAGCAACAACAGGATTCCTTTGCATTGTGCTAAAAGAGTGATGGACACTGCAGCTTTCCAGCGATATCCATGGGGTCGTGTTGGATTTAGCAGCCTTGTTGACTCCATCAAAGTACTCGGATATGATGGAAAGCAGAGTTATACACTTCACGGCTGTATTCATGTGCTCCAAATATGGATCTATGAGTGTGTCCATGGCTTAGGAGAAATACATGGGAATCGAATAGAGGGAGCTGATGTTCCTCTTCTCTCATGGGGTGGATCTCGTGCACGTGTTAACTTCGAAGACTTTTGTGCCCAAGAAAAAGAAAGTATCAAGAGGTATGAACATATCAAATGTTTCTTACATTTAATTTTTTGTTTGTCTTACTAATCTTGTATATTACTTTGCAGGTTCGTGTGAGGCACATGATTATGAAGCCGGTGGAGGATATATATCCGAAGTGGGACAATGCCAACATCTCTACTGATCTGGACAACATGATAAAAGACATCCTCAATGGTCAGCTAAATGAGAAGTTTTGGGATGCATCGCCAACTACCAAATGCGAGAAGAGAAAATATGGTGTTGCCGCATCTGTTGTTCCGAACCAGAGCCCTTCTACTAAGCGAAGAAAAGAAAAACAACCTGATGATGCAGGAGAAGCACCTGATATGGTATGTACAAAATCTTCATGTAGTTAGTAATCAATTTTTTTTTTTAACTAACATGTTTTTGTTTTGTAACTGTTGTTCCAAACCAGAGCCCTTCTACTAATCAAAGAAAAGACAAACAAGCTGCTGATGGAGGTGAAGCACCTGATATGGTATGTATAAAATGTTCCTGATAGTTAGTGATATAATTTTTTTTTTAACTGATATGGTTTTGTTTTGTTTATTCATATGAAGCTTCCAGCTTACAACGTTGCCATACATGGGTTAGTTGAGTCGATTAAAATCCTCACTGCCAAAATAGAAGGCATCGATTTTAGTGTAGCTGAGTCATTAGAGGCTACTATTGAAGCTAAGGTGGAAGCTAGAGTGCGAGCATATGATTCTGACTTACGAAAGCAGATTGCAAAATTGGAGGCACAAATAAATGATACTTTAGACAAGAAGGATGCGAACATTACCTGATGTCGCCACCTCCAAGGCGTATGAGGTCAAGGATGATGGTGCTTCTAGAAATGATTTGGCACCATTCTATATCATTTCTTCTTTTTTATTTTTTAAAAATTGTTTTTTTACTAATTCTCACTGTCTATTGCTCAGTCATGGATTGTTCTGAAGAAGATTAATTCACAAGATGGATTGCCAGTTGATTGTGTTGTGAAGAAGGAGAAAAAAGCTAAGAAGAAAATGGATAGCAACCAGAATCTTGAAGTTCAGGAAGTGGAAAAGACTGAGAAGTGCTGGGTTTTTCTTGAAGTTAATAATAACTAGGGATGATTGGCCAACAAAATCATACGGCTGGTTGCAAGACCTTGTAAGTTTAATTTCTGCTTAAAATATTAAACTACGGTCGGTTTCTCACTATGAATTTTTTCATATCTTAGCACATTGAAGCAGGAATGCTTATGTTTCATAGAAGGTCCAGGCAAGAACAGTCTCCGTATTCCTCTGATCGGATTGCATTCTTGTCTCACTTGTTTGTGAATTCATGGGTGAACGACTACAAGAACTGGGACCAGAACATGAATGAGTTGTCAGAAAAGTACAGCAAGGTTTTTAATGGAGAACACCTGGCTGATTTTGTCACGGGTAAGAAGTTGATTGTTGACGTGGATGATCTTTTCCTCTGCCACCATGTTTACGGAGACCACTGGGTTTCTCTACAAATCGATCCGAAGAAGGAGAAAATCCATGTCTATGATAGTATTTGCACACATTTGAGTGATAAGGAGATGAAAGAGGCGTGTCAGCCTTTCATGAGAATGTTACCTGCAGTGCTTAACAAGATGCTGCCTGCTGAAACGAGGACGAAAAGTGCTAAAAAGTTCAGTTATATTAGGCACAAGAAGATCCCTCAAAATGAGAACCCGGGGGATTGCGGTGTGTACTCTTTGATGTACATCAAATGTCTAGCTCTTGGACGTAATTTTGAGGGCTTGAATGATCAGATTATAACACAATTGCATTGGAAGTTGGCGGCTGATATGTATGAGGAGGTGACAAAAGCCGAGTAAAATAATTTTCTGTTTAACTTGATGGTTTTTTGGCTTTAGACGGATGTATAAGTTGCTGTTTTTTTTTGGCTTTAAGAAGGATGTATTAACTTGCTGGAGCTTTAGACGGATGTATTAACTTGCTGGTTTTTTGGCTTATGAATGATAAATGTTTGGTTATGCAGGTTTTACAATGAATGGTAAATGTTTAGTTATGCAGGTTTTACAAAGAATTCAGATGTGTCAGATGTATAACTTAAGTTTCTGTTTTTCAGAACCTTTACCAACAAATGGTAAATCGTGACGTGAAAATGTAATGAAACTGAAAATAACTATACCAACAAATGTAGCACCAATAAAACTGAAATATAATGACCAAATCCTCAAACTAAATCGATTATGAAGCACTTAAATCGAATACTCATCATTTAAGAGGAAATGTTGTAGAATTGTGTCCCACCTGGTTACAAATTCTACATGAGTGTTCCTTTCTTGGCCGCTTCTTATCTGCAACTTTCTCCAAAATAGATTTATGTCTTGATTTTTTTGGTCTTCCCGGTGGTTGGCGAACATCAGGTGGTAAACAGATTTGCTTGGCAACTTTCTCTGGAATTGGAACAGCATCATCATTTGGCATAACAGGAGTGAAATATGCATTGTATAGATACTGCGTCCGATAGTACTTGTGACAGAGTGATATACATGATATCTTTCTAGCATCCGCAGCAGCTATAGCATGAGCACATGGTAGCTTCTCCAAATCAAATCTACGACAAAAACATGTTTTCGGTAAGGTTTACAACATGTAGAGATGAGACTCCTACCACTTGTGACTGATGCTTATCTATAGCTTGAACCTTTAAGAGATTTCCAATAGGTATACGGCCCTGGAACAACAAAACGCAAAACATAAGCATACATATATTACCTCTAGCAACTTCTACCAAAACGCAAAACATAAGCATACATATATTACCTCCAATAACTTCTCCACACCACGAGCCAGAGAAGTTTTCATCAAGTCAGCATCATATTTTCTTGTTGCAGACCAACGTGTCATCATTAATCGGAGAGACTCTAAAATTCGAACAATTGGCAAGCCTCTCACATTTGACAAAGCTCTGTTTATGGATTCAGCTATGTTACTTGTAAGGAGGTTATATCTATCACCGTTAAAATGAGCTTGTGCCCACTTACGAACATCAGCACGCTCCAAATATGCATGTAAAGCTGGATTTAACGCTTTAATCGTCTCGAAGGTTGCTTCAAAGTCAGCTACTCTAAAAGAATATGCAGCTTTTTTTACCAATCCAAACAGATCACGTCCTCTGTACCGTAACAAGATGTTTTTATATAAGTGGTACGTGCAAATTCCTGTGCTAGACAATGGATAGACCACTGCAATAGCCTTCCTTATTGACTTGTGCCTGTCAGAAATTAACGCCAGTCCTTCATCATCGGGTATCACACAACTGAGTTGGCAGAAAAACCATGTCCATGATTCATCATTCTCTCTGTCAACCACCGCAAATGCTATCGGAAATATTTGAAAATTACAATCCTGTGATGTTGCAATGAGAAGTGTTCCTTTGTATTTTCCTTGCAAGAAAGTACCATCAACCACCACAACCTTCCTCATAAATGGGAAGCCAGTAATGCTAGCGTTGAATGCAAGGAATAAATACTTAAATCTATTGTTTGCATCAACGTCCAGTCGAGCTAAAGTCCCAGGATTTGCCATTCGAAGCCTCTGCAGGTAAGAAGGTAATTGCTCGTATCCACTCTCCGATGAACGCATTACGAGATCTCTAGCAACTATAAGTGTACGATGAGATTTCCAATAATCCATCTGCGAAACATAATAAATATCAACCAAGTTAAAAGCAAGTAAGATCAGATTAGACAGTATAATCGATGTTAAAAATGTAGTCAACTAACCTTGATTTGGAAGCTCATGTTCATAGCACTAATAACATGACATGGCAACACAGTTGGTTCAACCCCACCAATATAGTCTTTGTACAATAGGCCAAGAATTTCAGGAGTAGCTTGTCGAGAACGAGCAAAACGTTCTGTTACGGAGCAAGAATGTTCATCTACATGTACTCGGATTGTAAACTTAGAAGATTCACCTACTGGTGAAGCTCTAAGCTTCCACGTACAGCCTTTTACCCAACATTTTACAAACCACAGCGTAGGCGTAGATTTATCCACATCAAAATCGAAATGGTGGACAACTGAATAAACCTTCAGATGTGTCTGTAGTGCAGCTTTTGAATCAATACTCTGCCCCACGTCCATTTTGAAACAGCTCAAGTCGAACCTATTATGCGTACAATCTTCTTTCTATGTCTTTAGGACTGTGGCGTCTGAAGGCTTTGTTGGGAGATTTTTTAGCCTCTTCTACTTGGTCTGGCGGAACCCCATATGACGTAAAGTTTCCGTCTTCAGACGTTGCGCCATCAGAATCGTCGCAGTAATCAAAACGATCACTGTCTTCATCCGTATCTTCTTCATCGTTTGTAGATAATGGATCATCGGTTTGCAGGGCTTCTTCCGGTTCTTCGCTGGCTTTTTCAACATCGTTTTTCTTCACTTTAAACTCTACACAGAGTCTAACGTTTTCGACTTTGTGAAGATACAAAAATCCATGAAGCTGTGTATCGTTCCTTACTTTCACAGGAGGGGTATCGAGATTTTCTTTGACCAGCTTACTTTTCGGCAGAAGGTACGCTAGCTCCAACTCGTGTTCTGCGAAATCAAATCCGTAATTCTTATATATGATTTTCACAAAATCATCATATCTACTCTCCTCATTGGCTGGAAGTAATTTACTACCTTGTTCATTATCCACTTCGAATAACCACTTTTTTCTTTCAAATTTCCACTTTCCGCAGACAAGAATGATGAGATCCATGTTTTTTCAAGCAATAAGAACGTAACAAGTGATTAAACAACCATGAAAAAGACAACTTGAAAAGGAAGAAAAGAAGAATAAAAGAGATGACGACAACTGCCAAACAGATGCCTAATTCAGAGTTTGATTAACCTAAAAATAAACCAAAATCGAAATTAATGTTACCCAGCTCGAAATTGGAATTGGTTTACATAAACCCAGATTTCGCCAAAAAACTGCCACAACGTAAATTTAACAAGTCTGCTACTTCATAAATAAAAAGTCTGCCAGAAATTTAAAATCGACTATATAAATCTGATGTATTAAATAAGTCGAACAAAAAAAAAATAAGTTGACCATATAAATCTATCACCTCTAACAAATCTGCTATCATTAGACAGATATACTCCTAAAATCGGTTTTTATAATCAAATTGGACAATTAAATCTGTCGTGCCAACAAATTTATTGGTTATAAGAAAGTCTGCCACCACTTTATTGGTAGATATGTTTTTCTCTCAGATTTTATAAATAGATTTATTATCCGGTAGATTTGTTTTTTAAAAAATAAGTCGGTCGTTGAGGGCACTCTGGTAATTTTTTTTTGTTATAACTATGTCCATGGGCATTTTTGACCAGAAAATATTCAAAAGAATGGTGAAAAAATAAGAGTCATTCTAGTAATAATACAATAAATTTGTGTCATTCTAGTAAACTTCCCAGAAATATTATAAAATCATATAAATATCATGGTTAAAAGTGGGTCAAAACCATGGTATATCAACTGACTTAGACAAACACCAATAAGCCGTCAAGCCATTCCAAACGTAATCGCTGATGTAGGTCGGTTTACATTTTGTGACATCGGGGTCAAACCTCTACTTGTCCTTCCAATCGCCCACAATGTTCTTCAGTCGTTCTTGCGCTTTCTCGTAAAACTCTTCCTTCACCTTCTTGTTGACCGAAATAGACCAGTTCCATTTTTGCTGCGAAAAATAATTAAAATGAGAAATAAATAAATAATTAAATGAAAAAAAAATAATTTAATTAAGAAATAAAATAACTTACCGCAAAATATTTGAGCCAAGTCCTCCGAACGTGGTTCGGTGTAATGGACCAGTTCGGATGAGGCTCCCGGAAGTTTGCCCTTATGATGTTTGCGACGCTCCATCCCAAGCGATTGTCTGTTGGAAAACTACAAAAAATTGAAAATTCATTAATGTTAGATCGACATATATATAATTAAAATTTTAAATATATGTGGAAAAAAATTCATAAGTTACCAGAGAGTGTTTGGTGGTCGATCTGGATCGATGATGGGTAAACCTTCTCGTCCCGGCATTTGGAGAAGATCTTCCACCGTGTATCTAGTGTAGGGAGCCTCCGGTGGCACAAGCAAATCCGGATGGACACCCGGAGGAGGAGGCGGAACAGCTTCCGGGACTGGAGGAGGGGCATATTGATCATGCTGCTGATGATGATCATGATGCTGCTGATGATCACCCTGGTGCGGATGATGATGAGGATCATATGGAGGATCATGCTGAGGATAGTAGGGAGGCACCTCAAACTGAGGAGGCTGCAGTGGCACATACGGAGCCGCCGGCTTATACGGATCCGCCGGCTGCAGTGGCACAAATGGAGGAGGAGGCACATAAGATGGTTGGGTGCCTTGCTCCGCGGTCTCAGGGACGACAGAATCCCAGGCTGTGCCAGAGCTGGAAGCTGATCCGATGACGATGAACCGATAAATGTGTAGGCGTAAGAAGTAGTTCGGTTTCTCGCTGCGTGATTTCTTAATCTCTTTCTCCTGGACATATCTACACAAATAAAATTTATGGTTAAAAACAATTAATTCCATAAAAAAATTAAAAGTAATTTAATACTAATCTAATCTAATCTAATCCCGTACTAAACCAATTCCAAACCTAATCTAATTACATCCTAAACTAACTACCTAAGCTAACTACCTAAATCTAAAACTAAAACTAAAACCATAAAAAAAATACCTGAAGAGAGGGAAAGTGGTAGCTAGTGAGAGAGGAGTGAACGACGAAGTGAGGTCTGCGCTCACGAGTATATATAGAGATTTAGCGCTGGTCGTAATCTGGTCGTACTTTACCTCGAGATTACGACCAAATCTGCTTTATGACCAGTTAGGGACCACACGTAACAACCAATCAGCATCCACGCGTGACGACATCACGACCAACTCGCTTCTAAATTCTATTACGACCATTTAGGGTCCAAGTTTTACCACCACTTTACGACCAAACTAGGTCAACAGAAACCATGACGGCCCATTTACGACCAAAAGTCAGTCACGAAAAAAATTAAAACCCTAAGACATGTATTAATATCTTAGTCAAATCTCCTATAGAAATATTTCAGATTTATGGGAGCATTTGACTAAGTTATTTTTACAAATATGTTAGGCAAAAATTGAACTATATATTTATTACAAATTTTTTTCCAAAATTTTCATATTTTTTTGTCTCTTTTTTACAAAGAAAGAGATGTTTTGTTTTGTTTGTGTTTTGATGTCCAATTTCGAATGGGAGAAGGAAACATATTTATAGGAAATATTCTACGTTTATGACCAAAAGGGGACCAGTTTTTAAAAATATTAATAGGGAATATTCAACGTTTGGTCGTAATGTAGAGGTAACTATAGGGAATATTCTAGCTTTGGTCGTAAGGTAGAGGTACATTTACGACCAGCAAGGGACCAACTTCTGTTTACGACCAAAAAGGGATCAACGTCTGTTTACGACCAAAAAGGGACCAAGGTCTATTTACGATCAAAAAGGGACTAAAGTTGTCTATACCCTAAGTCCGAAACCCCAAACCCGAAACTTCAAACTTCATAAGTATATCATTTTAAAACTCTAAACCTCATTATATCACAAAATTCTTAATTAATATTAAAAAATACAAATAAAATTATTAGTACAAAACAGAGTACATATATGTTATTACTCGTCATCATCTTCTAAACCATCATCGATTTCATCATTTTGTTCAAATTCATCTCCATTGCCTTCATCCGCTAAATCATATGGAAGATCTTCATATCCTAGGTTTTGAGGATCAACAAGTAAAATTTCATCAATAGGTTGTTCAAGCACTTCCACTTCATTGACGGCATCTCCTTGCAAAGGCGGTTGTTCATCACTCACTACACGACCCCGAGGTGTAAATTTAATAGCGGCTGACCAGGATATTCCAAATTGTCTAATCCGCGGATATGGAATAAAACAATGATTGATGATAGATGGAGAACTAGATGTTCCATGACATCAAAAAATGATGGCGGGAAATTTTTTTGAAGATTACATATTAAGATCGGGATATTATCATCAAGTTGATTGATGATATCTTCAGTTAATGTACGTGAGCTAAGATCCCTGAAAAAAGCTTCAATACCTACAAAACAATTCCAATTGCATATTAATAAGATATAATAATCTTATAATTAACTCCGACATATCTGTTATATATTTAAATGAAAATTTACCTGCAAGTGCTTCGTGAACACTGTTTAGAAGCAACTCCGCAAATGCAAATGGTAGAAGTCGTTGCATAAACACATGACAGTCATGACTCTTCATCCCAGAAAACTTTTGTCCCTGATCAGAACATCTAGATAGATTTGACACGTATCCATCGGAAAACTTCACATCTGATGCCACCCACTTGAACAATGCCGCCTTCGCTTCTGCTGACAATCTAAAAATGGGAGCCGGAATTTTCCCATCTTTTTTAATATGCAGTTCACTCCTACACCATAGCGTAGGAAAATCCAACCTCGAGTTCTTGTTATCTTTTGTCTTCCCGGGTACATTCAGTAATGTATTTATGATGTTCTCAAAGAAGTTCTTATCTATATGCATCACATCTAGATTGTGCCGCAAAATTAAATCCTTCCAGTATGGAAGTTCCCAAAATATACTCTTCTTGTGCCAGTTATGCTGTGTACAGTAACCATCAGCCATATTTGCAGGAGTATGTCAGTTACCTCCTCTCTTGACTGTTTCTTGTGCACCATAGTAATCGATATCTTTCTCAATTTCCTCTCCAGATAAAAAGGAGGTGTGGTGTCCTGTGCAACCACTTTTGCCTTGAATGACGTTCTGTTTCGTCGGTACAGATGGCTAAGGGGGAGAAATTTCCGATTTTCATCAAACCAAGACGTCTTTCTACCATGCTTCAGTTGAAATGCGCTAGTTCTTCCCATACAATAAGGACACGCTAGTCTCCCATGCGTAGTCCAACCTGATAGCATCCCATATGCTGGAAAGTCACTGATAGTCTACAGAAGAACGGCTCGCATTGTAAAGTTGGTTCTCGTTGAACAATCATATGTTTCCACCCCTGTTGACCACAATTGTTTCAATTCTTCTATCAGAGGTTGTAAGAAAACATCGAGGGACCGCTTTCGATGCTTAGGCCCAAGTATCAATATACTCATGAAAAAATTTCCCTTTGCATACACATCTCTGGTGGAAGGTTGTATGGCGTCAAGATGACTGGCCAAAGTGAGTATTGCCTTCCAGACATTCCAAAAGGACTAAATCCATCTGTGCATAATCCAAGATAAACATTGCGAATGTTGCTTGCAAAGTCCTTGTGCACCGAATTCAATTGTTTCCACGATTTTGCATCTGAGGGATGATTGATCTCGCCGTTTTCTGAGTATGTTTTGCATGCCATCTCATTGCTAACGCAGTTTTTTCAGATTGATATAATCTCTTCAGCCTATCCGTAATAGGTAAGTACCACATCCGCTGGTACGGTACCCTATTCCGTCCACGTCTTTGTGGTTTATATCGTGGCTTCTTACAAAATCGACACTCCAACAACTCTGCATCTTCCCTCCAGAAGATCATACAATTGTCTATACAGACATCTATCATCTCTGAATGTAAGCCAAGACAATGAACCAGTTTCTGAATCTCATAGTAAGATTCATCACACACATTATCTTCGGGAAAATATTCTTTAAACAACTCAGCCCATGCACCATACAAATTTTAGGTAAGTTATAATCAGTTTTCATATTCATCATCCTAGCTGCCAATGATAACTTAGAAAGACTATCTCTACAACCTTCATAAATTGGCTGATTAGCAGCGGCTAAAATGTCATAAAATATTTTGGCTTCCAAGTTAGGCCCCTCTACATTTTCTACTTCTGCAGCAATTACTGGATTTGTTTCACGAAATGCATCAGTAACCATTTCATGCATCCTATCATGATCTACCACCTGATCCTCCGAAGGTAAATGTTGTTCTCTATTACGAATATTTTCAAACTGATTGCTACTATTAGCTTCATTCGTACTATCACCTTCTCCATGATGAAACCAAATGTAGTAATGTGGAGGAAATCATCTATTAACTATATGTTTCCAAACTATTTCACTAAGAGTGAATTTTGTATTCTTGCACTTAACACATGGACATAACATTTTACCCGTTTCCTTCGTGAGAGACGTGTTTCCGGCCTGGTACATGAATATTTCTGCCCCATTGAGGAACTACGATGTCACTCTTCCCTCAGAATCTTTATGTGCATACATCCAACTTCGAAGCTCATAAATATCTCGAGACATATTTTACTCTATCTTGTTTCATTTTTTTGGACTATCTTGTTTCGTTTTTTTTTCTGTGTAACTAAAAAATGGAAGATGAGATTGTATTTATAGGCAAATATCGAAATTGTAGGTGGGGAATATTACCCTCTACTTACGACCAAAATTTTGTTACTTCGAATAAACTACCACGTCTACGTAATTTGGTCGTTAATGCGAAGCTATATATTTGGTCGTAACTCCGTAGTCAACTGACTTCTACTTTACGACTACTTTTTCACTTGTTCGTAGATTAGACGTTCATTTACTTCTGCTTTACAACCAACCATTGTGGTCCCAATTGTACTTCGGTTTTACGACCATTAATTCATTTGATGTTCAGTGGTCGTAAAGCAGACGTAAAATTACGACCACCATTTTGTGGTCGTAATTGGTGGTAGTTAAGCCAGCGTTTTCTTGTAGTGAGTTATTTTCATGTTTGTAATGTATATATTTTCCAGATCTAAATTTTTTCGGATTGAGTAGACTACAAATGAAGTTTATTAACTTTAACTTTTAAACAGACTTCATTAGAAGTCTACTCAAATATGAATTTAATTTTTTTGTCTTATATTTTTTTCATAATTATATTTTACTTTTCAGGTATTCTCTTCCCAAGTTTTAAAATCACCTTCCAAAAAATGTAAGATTTACATATATTCATTTAAAATTTTATTTTTTTGTTTATATAAAACTAAATTTATAGATACAAGCTCTCTGTTTTTGCTTTGCTAATTTTAGGCTAAAACACTATTTTGAATTATTTTGCAGAAAATACTATTTTTTAATTTTGTAATTGTACATTTTTAGATCTGAAATTATTTTGGCATGAAGTTTATTTTAAAATTAAGGCTAGTAGACTTTAAATAAAGTCTATTAAACCCATAAACTTTAAGTAGACTTTTATGAAGTCTACTAAAAATAATTTGAATATGTTTACCTTATGTTTACTCATAATTTTATCTATTTTGCAGGTACTCTTTTCCAAGATTTCATTTGAGATATCAAGATTATGAATAAGCAAATACTCTAGAGTTTTTACAAAATTGCTTTGTAATAATTTATCTTTACAAAATATTCATTTGTAAATAAATATTATGTACATAATCAATAAACATTTTATTAATTTTTTAATTGTGTTGCACTTGTATGATATTCTTAATTTTTGTTAGCAATTAGTTTTTCAAAAAATATTCAAGTTAGCCAAACAGCTCAAAACCACCATAAGCTAAAACAACAACTTATACACACAATATTGAATGTGTTAAAATTATGTAATCTGAAGACTTGGTTTATAGCAATTTTAGAGATTTTGAACACAAAAGAGACTAATAATACAAATTAATACAACTCCAATAACAATAAAAGAGAGTAGATTTTAGTGTTTGTCTACTTTTCTACCTGTAAACTAATAAAGAAGTCTGCTTTTGTTGTACGCATTTAAAAAATTCTTCATTACGGAAATTAGACTTGTTTAACACTTCATAACAATACCAAAGAAGCCTACAAATTAAACATAAGTTCATACACAACAACAGGTAACTGAGCCATATCCTGTGAAAGAAATGAAAATTTACATAGTTAGCGATCATGTTTCAAGAAACTATAAAGTAGTCTTACCAATACATCTACGATTATTAGCTAACTACATGATTAAATCAAAAGTATCATAATTTCATAAATATAAAATATTTTATTTAAAATCCCTCAAACATATTAGGATTAACTAACACACACTGTCAAACAAAAAAAAAATCTTGAAAAAACTTAATGAATAATACACAAATTCCCTTTTAATATATTTTCGAACGTAGACTCCAGAAGTTGTCTGCGTAAATGTAGACTTTCGTTACAGTTTACACATTTAGACTCCATATGCAGTCTTCTATTTAGGTTAGTTTTTGCAACTGAAAATTTTACGGGTTACTTTCTATATTTGAAAAAAAAATAATGATTTTATACATGTAGACTCCCATTTCAGTCTACATATAAAAAGGTTGTTTTTTCAATTGACCAAAAATCACCCAAGATTTGACTTACTGAAGTAGACTACATGTTTGAATTTTTTCACAGAGGTTAATTTTGCAATTGACCAAGTTTGAATTTTTATTAGTAAACGGAAACAAATGTCTACATACATGTTGACTTCATACAGAGTCTACCCACAAATAGGGGGGGGGGTTAGTTTTGCATTTGACCAAAATAAAATAGTAGACTTCATGTGATGTATATCGTTATTTTATTGAAATTAGTGTATTGTAATTAAAGTCTACGCTTTTTTTTTTCTTTTTGGTCAACTTTTTAACATTTTAGTCAAATACAAAACTAACCTATTAAACGAAGTCAAATTTGGGTCAAATACAAAACAGACTTTTTTGTAAACTTCTCCGGAAGTCTATACCCTGTAGATTTTTGACGAAGTTTACATTGAAAAGTCAAAAGTTTGGTCAAATGCAAAACTAACCTCTTTTACGTAGACTTCTTTGTAAGTCTACCTCATTTTTTGTTTTTGTTATCAAAGGTAATGACGTAGACTTCTAGGGAAGTCTAATTTGCATAAACAATTATTCAGGTCAATTGCAAAACTAACATGTGCATTGACAAGTAGACTGCATCGTAAGCCTACACGTAAGCGTAGACATACGATACAGTCTACTATCGCGACACAGATCTGAAAATGACGAAAACCATGTAAATAGGTACTTTTCCGGTGTAAAGCTCGTTTCCACCTTTTTCCACCGTCCAAGTTTCAAATATGAAGAAAAAGAAGCAGCTTAGACGACCAACAACAGAGTACACTTGAAATAATGAAGTTATGTTATGAAAATGAAAGTTATGATATTTTTTAAGATGAAAATAGAGAGGAAGTGAAGATTTGTTGGTTTATAATGAGAAAAAAGTGGTTGAAAATTGAATTTAAGAGGTTTAAAGAGCTTAATAATGGTGGTTCATGGTGGTTGAATATTGATGACAATGGCATTGTTGTAAATAAGAAGAAAAGTTTAGGGTGTAATTGGTTTTTTGTAATTTTCGAAATAATTAAAAAAATAAATAATAATGGTAATTCTGTAAATATTTCAAAAACATAAGGATGGTTTGGAAATTTCATGGATGAATAGTAATGATTAAAAAAAAATTGGTTTTGCAGTTGACTTTAATTTGTGGGTTGGTTTTGCTAAACACCCTAAAAAAATTTAGATGACTCCACAAAGAAATTAAATGTGAAACACAAACATAATTAAACATAAATCATCATTTTTAGCTTAGCTTTGGATTAAAATTTTGATTTTGGACTCAATTTTAGCTTAACCCACTTAATTATATAAAATAATAATTCATCATTTATGAATTTTCATTAATTATTATTAACTAACTTTTCGTTTTTCTTTTTGCTAGTATAATCTGCTCTCCATTTTTTTTTTCACTAAAACAAAAAAAAATTTTAAGTTAGTTGTTTTCCAATATATCGTAATCTCTAGAGATAATCTTTCATTTAAATTATAGTAGAAAATAATATAAACTCACAAATAAAATTACCATTTATATTTATAGTTTAATTTTTAGTTTTTTAACTTTATGAGATAATGCATCAATTTCTACAATAAAGATTAACCAACAAGTCAATAATATTTTAGTAAATATTTTAAAATAACTTTGTTTTTAATTAAATAAATTTTAAAATATAATAAAAACGATGCTAAAAGATCTACATATGATCTAAAATTATATTAAAAAAATTTAAATCCATATAATATATATTTTATATTTTAAAATTTTATTTAAAATATTAACCCGGGTAAAAAAAAAAATTATGTTTCGCCACTGGTAACAAGATTACTTGTAGAGAAACAAAGCAGGTTCTTAGCACTAAATAGAGACTTCATGTGTCTAAACAACATAAAATATTCAAATACAAATTCTTTTAAACTAGCGATCAAACAACGTACTTACCAAAATCAAATCCTAAAATTTCTAGATAGAAAGACACATAAGCTCTAGATAAATAAGAAACCGATGATCACTGGAATAGTCGCAGATACACCAGCAAAAGGGTTTAGTACAGAGTCTCCGCTCCTTGTCACTGGTCGATGAACCATACCGCCTGCCCCTCCGATCCCTCGCCCTCCTTCTTCTTCTCCATGCCCGCCATGGCCTTCACCACCACCTCCATGACTCCCTCCTCCGCCGTGGCCACCACTGCCGCCACCATGACCACCACCACCGCCACCTCTGGCAACCACGGTAGTAAACTTAAAGAGAAGTAGAATAATAATAAGCACGACGGCGTAATTTGTAGCAAAGTGTGGTCGGCTTTTCGTGATTCTCATGGTTATATCAAAGTTTGCACTATTTTTGATTCTTTAATTTTGATTGTTACCTTAAAACAAAAACAAAAAGAAAGAAATTTGTTGTAGTCAGAAACAAAAGAGAGAGAAAGAAAGAAATTTGTTAGTGGTGAGATGCTTAGGAAGCCTCTACATATGTAGGCAAGATTCATAAGAACATTGTTTATTTATTTATTTACTGTTGTACAGGGAAAAAGTTACATAAATCGTATGATTGTCAACAAAGGCAAAACTCACATGAAGCTGCAATTATTTATTTTTATTTTTTTTATGTGAAGCTGCAATTATATAAGATATGCAATTTCAGTTTTGAACTTTTTTCAGCTTCTGAGTAGCCAAACACTTACTATTATATATATATATATATATATATATATACAGAAGACCAACAATGAGTTGTCTAATGATTACAATTTAGGATTAATAAATAAAAGTCTTAGAGACCGTGTGTTTAAGGAATGTACTTTCCTAAAAAAAGTTATATGGTTTTGTGTCTATACGTGAGTTAAGACTCACAACCTCCTAGTCACCAAAAAAAATAGTATGCATATTGTTTTTGCTCCAGTGTTATACTTTCACTACAAGAAAACTTGTCATTACTAGGACGGGTTTTCCTCGTTATTTCCTAGTAAATGGCTTTTTACTAGGAAATAACGAGTAAACGCGTTTTCTCGAAACACGTTCATCCTAAAGCTATTTTCCTCGTAAGGTCCTAGCGAATTTACGAGGAAACGTTTCCTCGTAAAGGCATGGTAATATTTTCCTCGTAAGCTTCTCGTAGCATTTCCTTGTAAGCGCGTAGTAAGATTTTCCTCGTAAGCTCGTAGTAATAGCTTACGAGGAAATTACTAGAACTATTTACGAGGACATTACTTGGAAACCATTACGAAGATTATGCTTCGAAATGTTTTTTTCCCTATTTAAAAAAAATAATTACAAACAATTAATTTTTTTTTTTTTTAAATAATAAAAAATCAAATTATAAATAAAAAAATAAAAAATAAAATATTCTATAAATAACTAAATAATATACAAAAGTTTTTAAATTCTTAATATACAATTAAAAATAAAAGAAACTACGGATGTTGGTCGTGAAATTGCTGAACAAACTGGTCGTCGTCCTGGCTCGGCAAATCCTCTCAATAGTTGGTTGCCGGCTGTGACTGTGATGGTGGATGCTGTTGGGTACTTGGAATCCCTGCACGTTCCCGTCTCTGACGCAACATCTCCTACACATGCGGGTTTCCAACCGCCATAATGTCGAGAACATCGGTGAGAGAAGTGACATGCTCGGTGAGCGAAGTCACATGAGACTGCATCGCCTGCAACTCCGAGCGCAGCTGAGCATTGACATCATGCTGCTCCTGATGATAAGACGATGTCGCTGCAGGGACATCGTTAACCGAGCCAATCCCGATGATACGCCCATTTTTCCTAGGGGCGACCTGAAAATAAAAATATTAATAACATTAAGAAAAATTTAAAAAATATTAAAAATTAATAGTAAAACAAATTATTTACCTCCTCGTAAATCTTATACACGTCAACAGTGGATAATATGACTGGACACCCAGTCTGCTGAGTCAACTGGGTCTGGCGTTCGTCAACTCGGGCAACAAGCTCGTTGTAGATCCGCTCGGAAACAGGATCTACAAACTGCCCAGCCTTGTTCCGGTGGGTCCTCTCGTAAAGGTCTTTCAGAGATGGAAGAACTCATGTCTCCTTAGCCTAAAATTAATTTATAAAATTAAATATTAATTTGGAATATTCAAATAAAATAAATATTAAATTGTTATTAAAAATCATCTTACCATGTCTAGACGAACTCCCCCGTGAGGTTTTCGACCTGTGGTGTGAAGCACCTTCGTGTTGCCATGCTCGTCTTTGGTCATGCGGTTCCCGGAGTTTGTGTTGGAGGTTCTGACCGAGTCCGGCAACCCCCAATAACTGATGAGGCCATCCCACACCGTGGTTGTGAGGCAATCGGGTTTCCCGGCCTCGTAACCCTCCACCTGATTTAAAAAAAAAAATTAGAATTAAAGTCAATATATAATATTTTTAAAACTATATATATATTATAATTTATAAATTTATACCTCATAGTCGCCCTTCCAGTTGTAGACCATGTCGAGCAATCGTGCTCTTGCCTTGGCCTCAAACTCCTTCTTCACTCTCTGGTGAATCCCAATAGACCAACGATACTTTTGCTGTAACCAGAAAAAATAAAAGACGGATTAGTTTTATTATATTAATAATTTTAAATAATTAAAAATAAATTAAGGTACTAAACTTACAGCGAACGATTTGAACCACGTCTTTTTTGTGTGGGTTGCCGTCATCTTCCAGTTTGGAGCTGGATCGGGAAAATATCCCTTGATACAGTCTGTGACGCTAGATCCGACGCTATTGTCAAGACCAAACCTGGAAAGACACAAAATAAATCATTAATTAGATTAATTTCTAAATATTTTGTTAATTAAGAAATAAATTAAAAAACTTTTTAAAAATTAAAACATACCATAATATGTTTTGGTTGTCTCGTCGGAAAGGATCTAACTCTGCCAGCCCTTCTCTGCCTGGAAGGGCCAAAATATCCTCCACCGTGCACACCGCAAAGGGTGCGTTCGGCGGCACCTGCAGATCGGGATGAACCCCGACCGGTGGAGGAGGTGGAGGAGGAGGAGGAGGAGGAGGAGGTGGCTGCTGAGACCGGGATGCCGTAGAACCTCCCTGAGTCTCGGGAACTTCCGAAGATGAACGACCGGGAGCTGACGAGGATGAACCCGGAGCATCCTGACGCCCAAACATATCTCCGTAGCTTATCCCCTCGAGAGACGACGTCCTCTTAGCAGCAGCCTTAGCAAGCTTGCTCTGTCTAGGCATCTATATTTAAAAAAAAAAAAAAACATTAATTCCCATATAATTTAAAAAAACAGTAACTAAAAGTAAACCAACCTAATCTAAATTACCTAAACTAATCACCTAATCTAAATTACCTAAACTAACCACCTAATCNCCTAATCTAATCACCTAACTACGGATTAGAGAGAACCTTTAGAGGATTTAGAGAGAAGGTTACTAGCAAATGAGAAACCGGATTGCTCGAGTATATATAAGGAATTTTGTTTCCTCGTAAAGCCCTAGTAATGTTACTAGGACCTTACGAGGAAATAGCTATGCCCGTGTTTTTATTTCCTCGTAAGGTCCTCGTAATGACTGTACTAGGGCTTTACGAGGAAAACCATTTACGAGGAAATAGCTATGCCCGCGTTTTTTTCCTCGTAAAGCCCTAGTAAGACCTTACTAGAACATTACGAGGAAATTGCTATGCCCGTGTTTTCTATTACTAGGGCTTTACTAGGAAAGGTTTTATAAATCCCTAAACTCGAAACCCCAAACCCCAAACCCAACTTTCTTAACTTATAACCTCTTCTACAACCAAACTCCTAACCTCTTCTACACATAAACCCCAAACCTCAAATGCAAATTGATTTTGTGATTAAACAAACTTAAAACATATATAATCCAAATTGATTAAACAAACTTAAAACATACATAATTCATTCGGATACATTGTCGTAATCTGTTGAAACATTATCATTTTCTAAAAACTCGTCGTCTACACCTTCGTCCGTTGAGTGATCAGGAACATCTTCGTATTGACGATTATGCGGATCAATGAGTAGGATGTCATCAATTTCTGCTTCAGCTTCCTCGATCTCATTGGTGTTTTCTTCTTGTAATGGTGGTTCTTCTCCAGCGATTATTCTTCCTCGAGGTGTAACTTTGATAACA
>CAKOAT010931821.1:301059-317538 GCA_932364175.1 Eruca vesicaria subsp. sativa
TATATATATATATATATAAGTGTGTATGTTTATATATTTACCTTTCAAAATAAGCAATCAATGGATGCTCGCAATTAAGAAGAATATAAAGGTGTGCACTATGGACGTCTTCATCACTCGACCACCAAACCTCTTTCAATTTCCCACCCAATCGCCCAATTTGACAAAAGATGTCTGGAACATCGTCTTCCATATATGTTGGCACGACACCACCATCATCATATCTTCTTGGAGCTCGTTTCCTTGTACGTACTTTCGGTGCAAAGTAGTACGAAGTGAAATGTGATGTTTCTTCCGTCAAACTTCCCGCACCAATAGAACCTTCAACTCTTGCTAGGTTTTTGGCTTTTCCTTTCAAAGTTTTCATGGCCCTTTCATACTGATACATCCATCCATAATGCACGGGTCCACGAAGTAATGCCTCATACGGGAGGTGGACAACTAGGTGTTCCATGACGTCGAAAAAATTTGGCGGGAATATTTTCTCCAAGTTGCAGATTAAGACGGGGATGTTTTCATGAAGTTGTTGGACAACTTCCACTTTAAGAGTGCAGGTGCTCAGATCCCTAAGAAATGCTCCAATTCCTTATATATACACGAAAACAAAAATTATCCACATTAGTATATATATATATATATATATATATATATATATATATATATATATATAAATAAATTAATCATGTCATCGTATTATATTAATTAATTACCTGAAAGTGCTTCATGTACTTTTGCCGGCTGTAGCTCCGCAAACGCAAAGGGAAGTAGTCGCTGCATAAAGACATGACAATCATGGCTCTTCATCCCGGAGAACTTTTTCCCTTTCTCAACACATCTTGAGAGATTTGAAACATACCCATCAGGGAAGTTCACTTCTGAAGCCACCCAGTTGAACAACGCAGACTTTTTTTCTGATGATAGTCTGAATATTGGAACTGGAACTTGCCCATTGCTTTTTATATGTAGCTCACTCCTTGAGCAGATATCGGGTAAGTCCAATCTTGATTTTATGTTGTCTTTCGTCTTCCCTGGGACATTCAATATAGTGTTCATGATGTTCTCAAAAAAGTTCTTCTCTATATGCATCACATCGAGGTTGTGGCGCAAAAGAAGATCTTTCCAATATGGCAATTCCCAAAATATACTCTTTTTGTGCCAATTGTGCTGACACCATAAGAATCAGGCATATTACTAGGAACATGCCAATTCCCACCACGAGGAGCTGTTTCCAGAGCACAGTAGTAATCGATTTGCGCTTCGATTTGTTCTCCTGTTAAATATGGAGGAGGAGTGTCTCTGACAACCCTTTTGTGCCTGAACAATTTCTTGTTTCTTCGGTATGGGTGGTGAATGGGAAGAAATCGACGGTGACAATCGAACCAACTAGTCTTCCTACCATGCTTCAACTGAAACGCATCTGTCATTCCATTACAATATGGACAAGCTAATCTCCCATGTGTAGTCCACTCAGACAACATACCATATGCAGGAAAATCACTTATGGTCCACAAAAGCATCGCTCGCATCGTAAAGTTTGTTTTCGTTGAACAATCATATGTCCTCACCCCTGTTGACCACAAATCTTGCAACTCTTTTATCAATGGTTGTAGAAAAACGTCGAGAGATCTTTTTGGATGTTTTGGACCAGGTATTAATATGCTCATGAATAGAAACTCTCGTCGCATGCACATCTCCAGTGGCAAGTTATACGTTGTAAGAAAGACCGGCCACAATGAATATTGTCTCCCAGACATTCCAAATGGACTAAATCCATCAGTGCATAATCCAAGATACACGTTCCGGCTATTGTTAGCGAAATGTGGATGTACATTGTTAAAATGTTTCCAGGCTCTTGCATTTGATGGATGAGTCATCTCTCCATCCGTCTGAGTATGCTCGGCGTGCCATCTCATCCCTCCAGCAGTCTCCTCAGATTGGTACAATCTTTTCAATCTGTCTGTGATTGGTAGGTACCACATCCTTTGGTACGGTACCCTATTACGCCCTCAACCTTGCGGTTTGAAGCGTGGCTTCTTACAAAATCGACATTCTTCTAACTTCTCATCATCTCCCCAGTAAATCATGCAGTTGTCGATGCAAACGTCTATCATCTCCGAGGGCAACCCAAGACTATATACCAATTTCTGAATCTGATAATAAGATTCAGCAGACACATTGTCTTCTGGAAAATACTCTTTAAACAAGTCTGCCCATGCATCCATACNTAAATCATGCAGTTGTCGATGCAAACGTCTATCATCTCCGAGGGCAACCCAAGACTATATACCAATTTCTGAATCTGATAATAAGATTCAGCAGACACATTGTCTTCTGGAAAATACTCTTTAAACAAGTCTGCCCATGCATCCATACAATTTTCAGGTAGATTGTGATCGGTTTTAATACTCATCATTCTAGCAGCCATCGACAATTTAGACAGACCTTCTCTACAACCACTGTAAATTGGCTCATTCGCAGCATCTAACATTTCATAAAACTTTTTGGCATCTAAGTTAGGTTCTTCAACTTCATCATCATCATGAGTTACAAAGGCATCACCTACCATATCATGAACCCTATCACAATCTACCATTTGTTCCTCTTGATGATGATAGCTATTACTACTGCTACCTTCATTACGCAAATGCTCAACCGGTTCAATCTGAAAATTGTTATTACTACTGCTACTTTCATTCCTACAACTAGCATCTTCTCCATGTTGATACCAAATATAATAATATGGCATGAAACCTCTATTTACTAAATGCTTCCAAACATTTTCACGAGGGCCTAATTTGGTATTGCAACATTTCCTACAAGGACAGAACATCTTACCACTTTCCTGCGTGAGTGGTGTAGAATCTGCTTGATGCATAAACGTCTCCAACCATTCGAGAAATTCTTTCGTCACCCTCCCGTTATTATCTATGTGTGAATACATCCACTTCCGCAACTCGAAAATATTTCCCGGACCGGACATTTTTTTTGTGTTGATCAAGCTTATAGCTGATTTTTTTTTGGTGTGTTTCAAATGAATCACATATGGTGGTATTTATAGAAATTTTCGAATCTGGGAATTTACTAGGAAATTGCTAGGAAAAGTAGGTACAAAACACGTTTTTGATTTAAATTCGATATTTTCTATCCATTTCCTCTTAATTTCGTAGTAACAAATCATTTCCTCTTAATTTCGTAGTAAAGAATCACTAGGACTTTACGAGGAAAATAATTACTATGAGTTTACGAGGAAAATAACTTTTTCTCATAAGGGCCTCGTAAGTTTACTACGAGTTTACGAGGAAACTGTTTTCTCGTAAGTTTACGAGAACTTTACGAGGAAAAGTGGTTTCCTCGTAAACTCGAAGTAAACTCGTAGTATTATTACGAGAAATTATTTTCCTAGTAAAGTTTCCTAGTAAAGGCTTAGTTTTCTTGTAGTGTTTGAAGATTCTAGCCTCATCAGTAATGCAATATGTTATGTAACCATGCTTGATTTTGTAATCCTTTAATCCATAACTTCATGTCTGAAACTGAAAACTAAGCACCCTCTCTTTCCTATCATGTATAGGTTTTCAGAGTCAATTTTTAGATCATCTAGATCATACTACTTCAAACTTTAACACTTTAAACACCAACCAACAGATGGAAACCATTAGCAAGATTGCAGAACTCAAAGGCGAAACTCACATGGAGAGATGGCTATAATTACGGCCATTCTTGTAAGGTTTGTAACCACTTTTCGTATGACCGTAAATAATGGCGTTACTCACATGAAGAGAAGAGACATGAAACATGCATAGGGATCAGTTTCGTTTTGTTTTAAAAAGGTCATCATGTAGCGACTATTGAAATGAAAAGACACACTACCATAAACGTAAGATCAAGTTTAAGATCAGGTTTTTGGTCCATTCTTTATCTTGAGTTGATTATGGTTTATGTATGTTTGCAGAATAAAAAGATGACACATAGATTAGAGTTCCCAAAGATGTTAACTACTCTTTGGTACGTCTCGGGAGAAAGGAAACGGATTACAAGCTTCGGAATCACTAACCAAGTTCACACCGCTCACCAATACCTCACGTCACTCACACAAAAGATCGAGAACAGAGTACACCATGAACAAGATGGTCATACACCTAATTCCTCACGTGTTTCTCCCACCCTCTCAGAACCTTTGATGAAGATAACTTCTCCCAAGGTCAAATTCATGTTTCCTTTCTCCTCTTATACTAGCAGAGATTACTTTTGATCCCCTTGCAACTTGTGTGCCAGTTCACGTCGTTGTAACGGACATGACATGGCTTGTTCCCTTGACCGTTGCAATCACACATAACTGTACCTGATCAAAATGCTGAGTATAAGACTTTGGGCTTCTCTGCTTGACTTCTGCTTCTCCTAGGCCTAGACACAAAACCACTTGGCTCACACTTCAGTCTCACAGCTCAGAACCCGGAATTGGTAAAACACACATGACAAATATCCACCTTGTTTCACAATTTTGATAGCCATCAAAAGTAGCTCCTCATTTCCTTTTCCAACCCTAATCACGGACGAGAATCATAGATCCGATTTTATCTAGTTACAGTCAATGAGTACTCTCATCATACTCCTTCCTTCTTCAAACTTCTTCATCGGTACATTCTTAGTAAGAATAGCAGCTGGATTCTCAAGTGTACGAATCTTCGTCACTACAATCAATATGTCTGCAACACATCCCTGATGAAATGAAGACAAACATCAATGTGCTTTGTTCTCTCGTGGAATACACTGTTACGAGCTAGACACAGAGCATATTCTACGAGTCACATGAGATCTCAGATTTCTTATGTTTAAAACCAAACTCAGATGTAATCCATTTTAACCAAAAAGCTTCTTTTGTAGGTTCAACTAACGCCATATGTTATGCCTCTAATGTCGAAGACCAGAACACCAGCTCACTGTGTTTCCTCCGACTTGAAAGACATATCCCGTGATTGACCTCCTCTGATCAAGGTCAGACGCATAATCACTATCACAATGTCCTTTAACCTCAAATGATTTTGTCTTCTTGAAATTTAAAGCCATACCAGTAGTACCTTTTACTCATCTCATCATCCATTAATCAAACTCCAATGTTATTCTTGGCCAGGAGCACTCATGAACCTGTTTACAAGACCAACACCATATGCATATCAGGACAAGTTCCAATCATGGAGTAGATAAAACTTCCGACAGCACTGAAGTAAGGTACACTCTCCATAACACTCTGTACTTCAGATCGTAGTTCTTCTTTAGTACTTGATACTTGAAATGAGAACCCATAGGAGTAGACATGGGTTTAAACTCCTCCATCATAAATTTTCATAGAACTTTACATAAATAGGATCCTTGGGAAAGAGTCAGAACACCATTCTCTTTGTCTCTATGAATGTCCATCCGTAAAATTATTTTCTCATGACCTAAGCTCCTCTAGCTTCTGAACCTCTTACTGCTACCAACATGTCATCTACATAGAGAAATAGATAGATCATCTTTCCCTTTCCATATGTCTTGAAGTAAGCACAAGATTCGTATAAACGTCTTTCAAAACCTTGAGACTTCATAAACTCATCAAACCTCTGGTTCCACTGTCTCGAAGATTGCTTTAGACCATAGAGAGAGCTCTGCAACAGACAAAATTTATCTCCTTTCTTATATCCTTCTGGTTGCTCTAGCAGAATCCTCTCATATAAACTTCCATGGAGAAGAGCCGTTTTGATATCTAATTGTTCCAGTTTCAAGTTTTGATTCACGACCATAGATATAAGAAGCCTTATGGTTACATGTTTCACTATAGGAGTGAATATATCATTATAGTCAATTCCCTCGATTTGAGTGTACCTCTTAGCCACCAGTCTAGCCTTAAACCTTCGATCTTCTACACCATAAACACCCAGTTTGAGTTTGTATATCCATTTAAAGCATATTGTTCTTTCACATTCAGGCCCATCGATAAGAATCCAAGTGTGATTCCTCTCTAGTGAATTTTTTTTTCATCAGAAGCCCCTCTCCATTTCTTTCCATGTCTACTACGAATAGCTTCTCTGAAGGTTAATGGTCCATCTTCTTCCACCAGTAAGACACTACCAGAGCATAAGCTCCAACATCTCCATCATCAAATCTGCTTGGAGGTCGTATGTTTCTCTTCTGCCTATGTCTGACCAGCATATAGTTCTTTAGATTTTCTGGTGATTCTTCCCTTTCTTACTCACTTTCAGATTCTTCTTTATGTTCACCATAATAGGCAACTCCACTTCTTGAAGAACTTCCTGTCTTAGTATTACTTTCAGTATATGTTGGTAGAATAAATGTTACTTGTTTCTTTACCTTCTCTTGAAGAATAGGAACCTGAGTGCTCGTATCAATATCCTTGTACACCATACTTTCATAGAAACTAACATTCTTGCTCACAATGCATTTCTTCTCTTCAATGCTCCAGATCTTGTAATCTTTCACTCCTTGAGGATACCTGATAAAAACTTTCTTCTTAGCTCTAGGTTTTAGCTTACCCTGATCAACATGATAAATACCAGAAATCCAAACCTTCTCGTGTGATCATACTCGGGTGCCTTTCCTGATCAAACTTCCTCCACAACCTTTAAGTCTAATGGAATAGACGGAGTTATGTTTATCATATACACCACAGTCAATGAAGCTTTTTCCCAAAAACTATTAGTTAAGAATGTTTCACTTAACAGACTCCTGACCTTCTCTAGGATCGTCCTATTTAACCTATCAGCAACTCCATTATGCTGCGGAGTATAAGCACCTATTTTGTGGCTTATAATACCTTTGCTTTTTCAAAAGCCATCAAACATTTTGTTACAGTACTCCAAGCCATTGTATGTTCTTATCGCCTTTAGAGTTTTTCCACTTTGGTTTTTGACCAAAATTAACCACTCAGAGAACTTAGAAAAAGCTTCATATTTTGTCTTCAAGAAGTAAATCCATCCCTTCCACGGATAATCATCAACAAAAGAGATGTAGACTGACATTTAGATAGGCTTGGAGTGACATTAAATGAACCCCATAAGTCATAACGAATGTAAGCCTATGGTTCGTTGGAGTTACGCTTTCTAGTCTTGAATGACAACTTATGGAATTTTCTGAGGATACAATGCTCACAATTCTTTAACTCCAATATCCACTCCTTTGAGGAAACCATACTTGACCAAGCACTGCATTCCCTTGATACTCATATGTCCTATATGACTGTGCCACAAAAAAAGTGTTATCCAACTCATCTACCGCATAATTAACTTCTCCTTTAACCGGAGCACCATCTAGGAAATATATAGAGTGTCTTTATAATCAGCTGCCAGACCTCAGTGTCATATTTGAAAAACCTACAACTTGCAGTCTCTTGATTGAAACCAACATCCCAGAGTTTCCAGCCGTCCTAGAGAAATTAGGTTGTTTCTTGCAGTTTCACAATACCTAACACTAGTTAATACAACTTCCGTCGTGTTGTAGTTCACTATCTTTACTTTCCCAACAGCTGAGACTTCACATAACGTATCATTCCCCACCAAGATCTTCCCACCATTCACTTCTTTAACATCAAAACATTAAATCCTTCCTGAAAGTCATGTGATAAGAGCAATATGAATCCAAGACCCAACCTTCTCGGTTTAACTGACTAGAAGAAGTCAACATAACCGGCTCAGTGTCTTGAGCCTTACCAACACTTGCTTCTGCCTTCATGGTATTGTTGTGATGGTTTCTTTTAGGATACTCTCGTTTACAATGACCTTCAGAACCACAGATCGAAGAACTCTTCTTAAACTTAGGTCATGAATTGCTTCTGTTCTTAGATATAACCTTTGATATGGTATTATTTTCAGGTCTTCCTCTTGCTTGAAAATAAAGACCTTCGTTGCTAGTACCAGAAGACCCATGGCTGCCTTTAGCTTTCATGTCCAACTGATTAGAGAAATCAGCTCTTGTAATCCCCTTTAGCGAGATAGTATCCTCGTCTCTTCCATACTTCAAGGTATGAACTAATGGCTCAAACCTTCTAGGAAAGCTATTTAGGAGTATGATAGTTTCATCTTTCTCACTCAGCTCAACAGCAAGGCTTTCCAGATCAGACACCAGCTTGGCGAAGATATCCATATTCTTATCTAGGTTCTTATTGTCATCCATTTTGTTACTATAAAACCTCTACTTCAAATAGAATCCATTAGACATGAAATTGATCTGATATGTGGACTGTACAGCTGTCCACATTTCAATTGCAGTCTTAGATTTAATTACCTTTCAAAGCACCATATGTCACTAGGACTCATACTAAACAAGTTTCTAACCCTCCTATCCTTATTAAGCCTCTTAAAATCCAGTTTACCCTTAACATCCTGATCATCTTCAACAACACCTTTACCTTTAGGATCCATCACCTGAGGTTGTACCACTGAGTCTAACCCGAGTATCTCCAGCTGAGCTAGCCCCTTTTGTTTCCTTAAAGCAACATCACCTTCTCCATCTAACTTCTCCACCTCAAACCTTCCTCGTGTAGGTTCCATGATAAGTGATCACAATCTTGATCAGAACCTGGAATCACATAGTAATAGAAAACCCACAGAAATACATAGTAACCCATAAAACCATAGAACCAGTAGAAATCCATATCGCAACAGAAAACCAAAAATATTCAGTTCTATTGATGGTGACCCTAAACACAGAACTAAGCAGTAATAGATTCTTTAACTGATCAGATGTATGAGAGAAAACCTGGATCACCTCATATCTGAACATGTCTGAGCCGTAACCTCGCTCTCATAGCACTTGTAGTGGATTATAGTTTTTAAGATCAGTTTCTAGTCCATTCTTTATCTTGAGTTGATTATGGTTTGTGTATGGTTGCATAATAAAGAGATAACACAAAGACTAGAGTTTCCAAGGATGTTAACTAATCCATGGTATATGTCTTGGGAGAAAGAAAACAGATTACAAGCTTCCAAATCACTCACCAAACCCACACATCTCACCAATACCTCACGTCACTCACACAAAAGATTGAGAACAGCGTACACAATGAACAAGATGATCACACACCCAATTCCTCACGTGTTTCTCTGACCCTCTCGGAACCTTTGATGATTATAACTTCTCCCGAGGTTAGATTCCTCATTTCCTTTCTCCTCTTATACTAGTAGAGATTTCTTTTGATTCCTTAGCAACTTCTATGCCATCTCATGTCATTTCAACGGACTGCACATGGTTTGTTCCCTTGAACTTTGTAAGCACACATAAGTGTACCTGATCAAAACGTTGAGTATAAGATTTTGGGCTTCTCTGCTTGACTCCTGCTTCTCATGGGCCTCGACACAAACCACTCGGCCCACATTTCAGTCTTACAGCCCAGAACCTGGAATTGTTAATAAATACATGACATTAAAGATTCAAACCAAATATATATGCATGTATTTTTTGATAAAACTAATATATGTATATATATTGTTCGATGTTATTAGGTAAAAGTTATGATGTTTTGAGTTTTATCGAGAGGATATTATATTAGATAAACACGAAACAAAGTTATCTTCTTTTATTAGCGGATATAATTCTCTGCAAAAAATAATCTTTAAAAATCACTTATTTTGTTAACTCATTTTTGGTATTTTGTATGTATAAATGAATTGTATATGTCCTTTCTGATACCTAAGTTTGAAATCAGTATATTAAATAAATGTTACAACATCAAAAATCATAGAGATCTATACTATTATTTGTGAAGTGATTTTCGCATAGGAACTCTCACGTTAAAAGTTATAGCATGTAAAGTCGTTGTTACCCTTAGTGAATAAGTATATAAATTATCCAAAAGGAATAAAAATGAATTCAAAATTTATTTATTTAGATAAGTGATTGAAATTAACAATAATAAGAATTATCCAAAATCTTAAAATATATATTAAAATAAAAGGATAATTCCTATATATATATATATATATATATTGTGTTGTTGTCCTAAGAATATCTTTTAATAAAAAATATAAATAAAAAACAGAACCATAACTAAATATTATTCATCTAAAATTCTTAATTTAATATAACTGAAATAGAATATTGAGTGATTTCTAAAATTTATTTATTAATAGTGAATATAATGTTCAAAAATATAATATAAGAATTTTCAAATGAAAACGTAAATGCATGTATTATTAAATAATTATAAAAAATTTATTCCCGCATGAGTGGAAACAACACCTAATTTGATATATGATGAGAACCATCTCGAATTTGGAAGAAATAATTAAATCAATTATAATAGAAAAGGTTTAATCAATTAATATGATTGTGCAAGAAAATAGCTCATATCCGGAAAAAAATCTATAAAAATGGCTTAAAAATATCCAACAAATCTATTTTGTCATAAAAAACTGAAGAGAGTTATCCATCAGAAAATAATCACTAGTTTTTAGCAATTATTTGGTTGTCTAATTTGTTTTTTGGTATTAGTGTTGTTTTCTTGGAGTGTGATCATTCAATTTATATAACCTTTACGACCAATATTTTCTTTAATCAACTTATTCTTAACTTCCTAGAGGGGATTAGCATAACCAAAATTAGGTACAGTATTAAAATATTAATGGTGGATTATCATAAAGTTAAAAAATATTCTGAAGGTTCCTCTATTCTGTTTCTTCTTCCATTAAAAAGCTGACAGCAACGTGTTGACAAAAAAAAAGAAAAACAAAAAGACAGCAACGTAGATATACAACGCGTTATCATAACAAATCCTGGCCGTTCATCTCACCACGTGTACGTCACGACGTGGTAACAGGAGAAGAAAAATGACTCGGCTCCAGAAAATCTCTAATTCGATACTTTTTCTTTCTCAGCAAAAAGAAATCATCAGATCTGTCTCGAAAGAACGTTCAGGGAATCAGCTTTGAGCCATGGAGAAACCGTACGGATACGCAAGCGTGGGCATGAGCGGCGTCGATCGCGCCGGCGGGAAGGATATTGATTTGGAGATGGGAGTGGGTGAGGCGACGCTTTACCCAGGGCTAAGCTACGGCGAGAATCAACTCCGATGGGGCTTCATCCGCAAGGTCTACGGGATTCTCTCGGCTCAGCTTCTCCTCACAACGCTTATCTCCGCCGTCGTTGTCCTCAATCCTCCGGTTAACGATGTCTTGACCGGATCTCCAGGCCTTCTTCTCTTCCTCTGCATCATCCCCTTCGTCTGTACGTTATTTTCCTCTAGATCTCGGTTTGATTTGTTATTTAGGATTCGTAAGGTTGAGGTTACAGATGGTGCTCTTCTTGAATGCATGTGCTCGCTTGTATGATTCAGTTTCACTATGCGTAATCTTTATTGGTTTCTTAGGTTTTGCGATTCTAATGGTTAAAGTGTGAATTGGCAGATTGATACTTATAGGTATGTGTGTGAGTGTGATGTTCTGTAGCAGCTGAACACGTTTGTCACCCTATGAAAACTTATAAGCTGCCTTGTCCTCTATGCTTTTTCACCCATTTGGTGTTGTTCTGCTTGAGGGTTTTTAGTTTCTTTCTGGGTGGTTGGTTCTCTTGTTGGTTTTTAGTAAATGTTGGTATATACAGGATATGTTTGGTCCAGCACGAAACTTTTTTCATTCATGTTGATGAGCACAATATATTAACATATTCATTGACTGGGAGGTGAATGTTTGCAGTGATCTGGCCTCTGCATGTTTACCACCAGAAGCATCCTGTTAACCTGATCCTCCTTGCCCTCTTCACCATCTCTTTGAGTTTCACTGTTGGTGTCAGTTGTGCTATGACCGAAGGTTCAAATTTTGTTCCATTTAATATCATATGTCATTGTCAAACAACACATTTGTCCGACAACTTGAAATTAGAAAGTGTTAATAGTCATATAGTTCAATTACAAACTCTCTTTTATTCCGTCCACCCACGTGTTTTACAGGAAGAATCGTCCTTGAAGCCTTGATATTGACACTGTCCGTGGTTGGGTCTCTAACCGCATATACTTTCTGGGCTGCAAAGAAGGGAAAAGACTTCAGCTTCCTTGGACCCATTCTCTTCACCAGCCTCATCATTCTTGTAGTGACCAGCTTCATGCAGGTCTGTCTCTATGGAATAAAACTAAACACCCAAGTTCCACACATTAGAAAAAAAAAAAGAGGCTTAAAATTTTGTTTTGTATTTATAATATTGCAGATGTTCTTCCCTCTTGGCCCGACCTCTGTCGCCATATATGGAGGAATCAGCGCACTGGTGTTCTGTGGATACATAGTCTATGATACCGACAACCTCATCAAGCGTTTCACTTATGACGAATACATCCTCGCGTCAGTGGCTCTCTACTTGGACATCCTCAATCTCTTCTTGACCATATTGCGTATTCTGAGGCAAGGTGACAACTGAAGTAGTCATAAGATGATGCTTCAGTGATGAGATTTATAACCATGCGCAGAACCAAAGACCTTTATATGATTCACAGTTGTGTGCATATCTGACTTATTTGGGAGATTTTAGTATATGATGATGTGGTTAAACGTTTGGTACAACAAGATCAATCAATGTTGAATTTTCAACTTGGAATAAACTTTTGTATATGATGGATGATCGTGGTAAAACATTTAGTGCAACAAGATCAAGCATAGTGTTACACCTTCTGTTTCATCAAAACATTTTCAGACTACAACTAGAAGGCAATCCCATTACATTCCTTTTGAAATTTGCGATGGAAAAACAACAAAGTTTAAAACACCACCACCTGCAACCGGCTTTACCAAACTAATTTAACCAGAAGAAGATATGAAAACCATCACTCAGTCTCGGTCAAACCTTTTTTAAACTAGTACATCTATAGTGTTCTAACAAACTTTCAGTTAGATATGTAGAACTATGAGCCAACCTAAAACTTTAAGACAGCATCACAAACACCTTGTGACTTCAGAAAAATCAGACGTTATAAAATCTAAAACTTGAGTTTTGAAGTGGATGTTAATGTTTAGTCATAAAACATTGAGTCACTTATTTTTTACTCATCATTTATGAATCCGAAAAACCAGCTAAAACTTGTGAAAGACCTTCAGTTTACACCAAACATCAATTAATTTTCCACCATTGACAAGGGATACAACACATCCAATGTAGAGATCCTGGAGAGGGAAGTCATAAGGTCTGCGAAGCCAAGATGGCAAACTCATCTCACATGAAGCAAGAAGTAGAAACTAGTAGACTTACAGATCTTTCTAGTTTCTAGCGATAAGATATAAGCCTTTTCGAAACAAATGCAGATTGTGTAGGAGACAACAAGAAGAGCATAATCGATTCCCCTTCTATATATTCAACACTTGAACCCTTGATATAACAGCTCAAAAGCCTCCAACACGTCCAACCTTTTTTCTTTAAATGAATGTTAAATTATATTCACCAAAACACTGTTTAGATCAAGTGCTTCTTTGTTTATGAAAACAAACTATCTCCTACCTTCTAACTCCTCTCTTGACTACCAAACCAATATGCTAGAATACCCACAAACCTTCCTCCAAAGGCACTTACTAAACACAGTTTGTTTCGTATAATTTTGACTATAAATTTCACAAGGACTTTTAGCAGTGTTGGCTCTTCCCCATGTCCCTCTTGTTTCGTTCTCTCCATATAACATGTTTGGCACAATTAAATGCATATCTGATACAATAGAGCTTTTTTTCCTTCCAGCTTCAGATCAGAAACAATCGCCTGAATAGTGTTCCGATCTGTCATGTAGGAACCTTGCAACATNCGAGACATCCACTGGAGAGATCTTAGGTAGGAAAGTTAGAAGGTTTGAAAAACCAAGAGGCATATGTGTTCTTTTGAGCTGGCAGGCTCATCTCACATGAGGCAAGAGTCTGACGGAACTTTCTAGCGATCAGATATAAGTTTTTTTTGTATTAAATGCAGATTGTGTATGATACACAAAGGGAATGCAGAATCAGATCCTCTTCTGATACATTGAACACTTGGTTCCTTTATATAATTTCTCACCAAAGTCCAATAGCAAACTTAGAATACGTCTTATAACGCTTCAACCTCCCATGGCTAGTGATTCTCTCACACACGTTCACTCGGCCGATGGACACCATTCGGTACAACAGATGATGCCTTAATTTTTTTGAATGCTTGAATATTTTGTTTAGTGACCCTCAAATCACTCCATGAACTTTTGACCTCACTCATATGATACACGAATGATTTTTTGGTAGGTTCATCTTTAAACTGTTCTAGCTAAAGCTGGTATGTTACAGTTCACCAACACAATGTCTTTGTTGCGCCCTAAGCTCACTACACATGTCAGTGTGAGCCCGCACAAGAACTTCACACTAATCTAGGTTCGGCTCTAATATCAATTGTCCTTAACCACCCACGGCTAATGGTCCTTTCACGCCCGCTCACTTAGTTCGTGGGCATCTTTTCATGTGATGGGCATTGCGTTAATTTTTAAGAGGCTTAAAAGTTTTGTTTAATGACTTTACAATCACCACATAACATTCCCTCATGTTTTGGTCTCAATTAGACTATACGGCGAATGATTTTCTAGTTGGTCGTCTATCCTTACACTACTCCATCTAAAACTGAGATGTTACAATTCATTCTCTCAAAGAACTTAACGTCTTCGTTATGCCCCAAAATTGTTACCCATGTTAGTGTGAGTTTCCACAAGCACTCCACACTTGTCTTAGTTTGGTTTTCATACCAACTAGATTTTTGACCCGCGCGTCCTTGCCAATGTAAGTTCTAAATAATTATATGTTTAATAATTATTTGACAGTTTCATATTTTTTGAGTTTTGAGATTAATGTATTTTGTTCAGTTTTTTAGTGTCCAATTATAAAGTATGTTATTGTACAACTTTTCATTTTATTTGCTAATGTAAACATTAAAGTATTAAAATATTATATTATTAAGATAATGTTGTGAGTGTTTTATTAAATTATACTGAATACTTTTTGTTTCAACATAGTTTCAGTCAGATTATAATTATAGAACTAGGTAATAACCCGCGCCTTACACCGAATGAGATTATTATTTTTGTTACTTTAAAGATAAAATTGATATTATGTATGTTTAGCATAGATATTATTTCAATTTTACGTTGTTTTTTAATGTCCTAAAATATAACTATAATTCTCAATCTATATTTATTTTGGGTTGTTTTGTTTAAATATTTGATGTTTTTAATTTTTCGATGATAACCAAAAACTATTGTAATTTGTTTGGTTTCGTTTTATATAATTTTAGACATTTTTTATGTCGAACTAATAGTTTCCTATTATAATTTCTAAATACATGTAAAATCAAATAAAATCTAAATAATATTTGAAGAAAAGAAAGAAAATAAAATTATAAACACAAAACATTTCACTACAATTTGAGCGATAGTGAAAGAAAACATTAAAAAAAATCAACTTCAATAAGAATTAAAATTCTCACTTGTGGTGAATATTTAGTTATATAGTCGCTAATGTGTACATGTATGTATATGTAAAAGTATATAAATGTGATGATAGATATATGAATGTACCATTAATTAAGATTGAACTAAGTGCAAAGCTTGTGACATTGGTGATCAAACTTGATGATTAGTCAAGGATTGATCCCAATGCAAATGTGTTTTATCTTGTTTGGAGTTTGAGTGTTGTTTCAGGGTCACAAAGAGTGTCACTTGTTCAGCATCAATCCGGAACAAAGAAGAAGGTGTTGCCCATGCAGTTCAGAGCCTACACATGATGAGACCAGGNTTTTGACTATAAATTTCACAAGGACTTTTAGCAGTGTTGGCTCTTCCCCATGTCCCTCTTGTTTCGTTCTCTCCATATAACATGTTTGGCACAATTAAATGCATATCTGATACAATAGAGCTTTTTTTCCTTCCAGCTTCAGATCAGAAACAATCGCCTGAATAGTGTTCCGATCTGTCATGTAGGAACCTTGCAACATTCAAAGAACAAGTCCAACCTTTTACCTCAATAGAAAACTTCATAAGCTTCACTTATGATTTTCCTTGCTAATGTTCTTCTAATCTCTATTTTGCTCTGCGTTATAAAAATCTGTTTTTAAGTCTTTGTATAATGACATAAAACAACTCTTTTTAGTTTGTTGAGGTTCAAGCTCTTGGATAAAACACCTTTGAACCTATGAATCTTAACATGCTTAAATGTTATTGCTGATCCACAAAAACAGATCAAAACAGAGTACAAGCAGAGTGAGTGGTTTCTCCAAGAAGCCAGTCTCCAACAAATAGGGAATGGGCCAAAGGAACACGAGACATCCACTGGAGAGATCTTAGGTAGGAAAGTTAGAAGGTTTGAAAAACCAAGAGGCATATGTGTTCTTTTGAGCTGGCAGGCTCATCTCACATGAGGCAAGAGTCTGACGGAACTTTCTAGCGATCAGATATAAGTTTTTTTTGTATTAAATGCAGATTGTGTATGATACACAAAGGGAATGCAGAATCAGATC
>CAKOAT010931821.1:330312-372953 GCA_932364175.1 Eruca vesicaria subsp. sativa
GGGGGGGGGGGGGGGGAACATGAGAGGTCGTGATCTGATAAACAATTGCTTACCGGAAGAACTCATCCTCGAGATCTTCCAGCGACTCGATTCGAAGCCCACCCGCGACGCTGCCTCCCTCGTCTGCAAACGATGGCTTCACCTCGAGCGTTTCAACCGCACCACTCTCCGCATCGGCGCCTCTTTCTCTCCCGACACCTTCGTCACCCTCCTCTCTCGCCGCTTCCCCCACGTCACCTCCATCCACGTCGATGAGCGTCTCTCCGTCTCCCTCCCTCCTCCTTCTCCTCCTCTCGTATGTCTATTTCCTCTCTTAGAATCGGATCGATCATTTCGCATGTCGATTTTCTCTATGGATCTGGGTTTGCATTTAGTCGCAATTAGGGTTTTTTCGATTCGAAATGACTGATCTTTCTGGGATTATGACAAAAACTATTGGTCTTTTTGATTTTATATGTGCAGAAAAGGAAGCGTGGGAGTAACAATTCATCATCATCATCATCGCCTTCGTCAAGTAAACGTCAGAGACTGACACGTTCTGGATCTGAGTACACTGAGTCTTCCAGCTTGACTGATGCGGCCTTGATAGCTCTTGCTAATGGGTTTCCACGGATTGAGAACCTGAGCTTGATATGGTGCCCTAATGTTTCCAGTTTCGGTTTGCGTTCCCTTGCTCACAAGTGCACCTCTCTCAGATCTCTTGATCTACAGGTTAGTTAGTTTCATTCTTATGCTGAGGTTCTGACTCCACTTGATCTCATATGCTTTGGATGTGGTCTTTAGGGTTGCTTTGTTGGAGATCAAGGCTTATCAGCTGTTGGAAAGTTCTGTAAGCAGCTCGAAGAACTAAACCTGCGGTTTTGTGAAGGCTTAACTGATGCTGGGGTTATCGATCTTGTTCTTGGTTGTGCCAAGTCCTTGAAGTCCTTTGGTGTTGCTGCCTCGGCCAAAGTAACAGATGCATCTCTGGAAGTAGTTGCTTCTCACTGCAAACTTCTCGAAGCGTTGTTTCTGGATTCTGAATACATCCATGATAAAGGAGTCGTGGCGGTAGTGAAGGGATGTAAACGTTTAAAGAGTCTAAAGCTTCAGTGTGTTAACGTGACGGATGCTGCGTTTTCCGTGGTGGGAGACGTGTGTATTT
The DNA here is from genome assembly GCA_932364175.1 of Eruca vesicaria subsp. sativa. NCBI lineage: Eukaryota > Viridiplantae > Streptophyta > Magnoliopsida > Brassicales > Brassicaceae > Eruca > Eruca vesicaria. The sequence goes on from CAKOAT010931821.1 coordinate 331,457, forward strand.
CCTTGGAGCGATTGGCTTTGTATAGCTTTCAGCAATTTACTGACAAGTTAGTGAAATCTTCCGCTCCTTTTTAGGGCAATCTCAGGCTTTGTAGGATGGATGATATTCTTATATGGTTTCATGTTGTGTTTCAGGGGCTTGAAGTCCATTGGTAAAGGGTGTAAGAATCTGAAAGATCTCACCCTAAGTGACTGCTACTTTGTGAACTGCGCTGGTTTAGAAGCTATTGCTCATGGCTGCAAGGAACTTACACGTATAGAGATTAATGGATGTCACAACATTGGTACTCGTGGACTAGAGGCAATTGGAAGATCTTGCCCGTACTTTTTCTTTCTCAGCTTTCTTATTCTTGATGACGCCTGATCATTGACTAATCCGTTCTCTTTTTGGGATGTCTGCAGGAACCTCACTGAGTTAGCTTTGCTATATTGCCAAAGGATTGGTAATTCCGCTCTTTACCAAATTGGAAAAGGGTGTAAATCCCTTGAAACACTTCACTTAGTAGACTGCGCTGGCATTGGAGACAGTGCTATGTGCAATATTGCTAAAGGCTGTCGCAACCTCAAGAAAGTCCATATCCGCAGATGCTACGAGGTAATAATCTTCACATTCTCTTCTCCATTTGATTACATGGTTTCACCTAATTTATAGACATGCAAACTCTTTTTTTTTTTTTGGTAGATTGGAAACAAAGGGGTCATAGCCATTGGAAAACATTGTAAATCACTAACCGAGCTTAGTGTCCGGTTTTGTGATAAGTAAGTCATGCAACTCTTTTCTGAATCTTGTTTCTTAATAGTACCGGGATAAGGTAAATCGTTTGGTTATATCCAGAGTTGGAGATGTAGCATTGGTTGCCGTTGGAAAAGGTTGTTGCTCCTTACAACAACTAAACGTAAGTGGTTGTCATCAAATTGGAGATGTTGGAATCTCAGCAATAGCCAATGGCTGTCCTCAACTCACTCACCTAGACATTAGTGTACTTCAGGTAAAGCAAACCTCTTACAGACAACAGTGTGTGTTTGTTTGTTGTTAATGAGATCTCATGATTGGGTTTGTTCTCAAATTCAGAACATTGGAGACATGACGTTGGCTGAGCTTGGAGAAGGATGCCCAATGCTGAAAGACTTGGTCTTGTCCCATTGCCACCATGTAACAGACAAAGGTCTGAACAATCTTGTGAACAAATGCAAACTGCTGGAGACTTGCCACATGGTTTACTGTCCAGAGATCACTTCGGTGGGAGTGGCTACAGTCGTCTCGAGCTGTTCACACATCAAAAAGGTGTTGATAGAGAAATGTAAAGTGAGCGAGAGGACGAAGAGGAGAGCTGGATCGATTCTCTCTTACCTCTGTGTGGATCTCTAGATCGTTATTTTTAAGGTCATATTTTGAACAATGGTAGTTGTGTTTTCTTTAACAAAGTCATACTCTAGTCCAAACTTATGTTGATGAGACGGTCGTTGTTTTTCAGAATAAGTTTTTGATGCTGTAATATTATGTGAGACGGAAGTTTAGTTGGGATCTACAGTTGTGCAAAATTTAAATGCTTCGAAAACAGTTGGGGTTTCTTTCTGTTTGAGAAAAGAGTTTCGGGGAAACCTCCTTCATCGCTTCAACAATAAACGGCTTTATGAAACCTTCAACCACTACGGAATGGCCATCCATGAACAGATTCGGTGAAGATCCTTTGTATCTGAGTAGAATATATGTGATCAGATTGATCTCACATTAGACGCCACAGGCTGCTTACACTTCCTTTAAGAACAACACCTTTGACTCTAAACTTGTTCTTCATTGGACTCTCCATGAATTTCTCCATTGCAGTTGATGGCGTGAGTTAGACGATGATTTAATATTGGAATCGGTTAAAGACAAGTTGAGTCTTTGTATTTGATTGTCTACTTTTTTTTTCTTTTTTTTGTCCTCAACTTAAAACAAACTCTAAATATACTATAGTGAACCAACTCGATAACTTTTCATCCATTTGAACGACGAAAGATGATTGTTTTTTGGCACCGCGCGCCAAGCTTTTCACCTTTTGATTCAGTGTTTTTAGGATATGAATAATCGTTGAAAAGTGCGTAAAACTTTCTTGAAGGATTTTAATATCGTCCAGATAATGTGCAAAAGATGGTCATTCTTCAGGTGTTAAAACCATCTTCACCAATTAAACAATTTGTACCAAACGTTACATGACACTGACGTAAATTCCTCATACTCTCCATTGCCCAAATGAGCGTTTCCATTTCCGAATGCAAAAGAGAAATACTTACTCTCATATTCCTTGCTCCCATAAGACCCGCAAAACCCAGCAGGGTGATGTACCAACCTTATCCCGAGAAAAACTACTTTGTTTTCCACGAACCATCCGTGAAGCACCAATGCCCTAGTATTGAGGGTAGTGTGAACTCTTCTGTTTGTGCAAATGGTCAGTTCCACTATTGACCTTAATCTGAGCCTCAGGCCAAAGTAAAGATTCTGTCTCTACTAATTGCAGAGTGTCTTTCGTATCTACTTCAAGTTTACTAAATTTTAATTATTATGTCCTTTCCAAATGTACCATAGAATCCATGTGAACTGGTGGTCTTTTCCATATATGGGTGTGAGGGGTAAAACTCACTTCCTAGTTTTTAGATCAGGTTAAGGTTGAATCCCGTTAGAACTTAGAGAACGAGTTGTGATTGTATTGATGAATAATGATTACCCAGATGATTTCGATGGTTACAAAGAATTATAAGAATGTTTTGTGAGCAACAATATATGTGTAAAAATGGTTGAAAAAAAAAATGAATTCCCTTCTTCTTCGTCTTGCCTCCTTTAAATAGCCTCAAGCCTCGTTCAAACAATCTTAACCAATCTCCAAGATTTATTCCGTGAGTTAAGGGATTTACAACAGCTCGGCTTTGACCGAATCGTACGCCTCTTACTTTGTATCCTGACCTGTTTTTGTTAGGTCCCTGAAAAAGAAGCTGGACCTCTTCTCCGTGACTTCTTTCGTCAGAATCCCCAGAAGTAGCCTCCGTCTTTAGGTGAGCTTCGTTCTCCTTTCAAATGATAACCCATGTGCGGCCCATCATTAGGCTAAATTAATTGATCTGCTAATTTCAGCTAACGGGCCATATTTGGGCCCAAAAGTTGCCCCCAGCTTTCGAGAAAAGATACTTTTCTCGGAAGCTAGACCTAGCCGCCGAATCTTAGCTTTTCGTTGAGATAATGTTTACTCGTGATCTTCTCTCGAGGATATCTCTTATTTGATCCGATGATACGATTAAACTTAACGAAATCAACGACTCAGATGAAAAGAATTTGAAATAATTATCCTCCGATTTTCGAGGCTCGACGGGATATAAAGCTGTTTACATTAATTGCAACTCCCTCACCTTCTCCACGTCTCGATTCAGTTTCCCAGGTAACTTCTTCTGGTTCTTTTATTTTACTGCCTTTCACAGTTTTTACTTTTTCTGTTAAGTTCAAACCAAGGTTCGAGTAGATTCTCTCTAAATCTTTACTCCACGAATTTTAGTTTATTAGTTCAAATCTTTCTCTTTCTTTTTTCGTCTCTTTTCTCGATCTCTTTTCATCATTCCCTGTTATGACTGGACCAAAAGAAGGCTCTGGAGAGACCGGAATCTCCGCTACCGGTGCTCGAATCATGAGGGTGAAACAAGAAGTAGGCGAGTCAACGAAAAGGCTGATAAGAAGAAGAGGGCTAAAGAATCAATAGCCCAGAGAGTCTCTAAACGAACCAAAAGGATCGGTGGCTCTAATGAGAATCTACCCTCCGGATCTCGCCCGCCTTCAGCGTTAAAGAGTCAAGAAGTCGTTAACCTTATGGTCCAAGCTCAAGGCCGTAGGGAGTTAGCCAGGGCTTGTGGAGACCACGAAACCCCCGAAACAGCTCCAGAGGGCTGGTTCTGTGTTCACGAAAAGTATATATCTAAGATCCATCTTAGGTTCCCTCTCCCTGATCTTTTATTGGATCTTCTCGATCACTACCAACTAGCCCTTCCCCAGCTTTGTCCTTACGTTATCCGAGTGATAAACGGTTTCATTACTAGGTCCAAAGAGGAAGGAGTCGTTGTCGGGATTAATGACTTAATGAGCCTTTTTCGATAAAGGAGAGTGCTTCGAAAGAAGGTGGTAGCGGGACCTATTATCTTGCGAGCCGTCCTAGGTTGGGTATTTTTAAATTTTCTAGCAGCGACAACGACTGGCGGAAGAAGTATTTCTATGTAAAGATTGACCCTTCGACGGTCCCTGTGGGTCGTGCCCTTAGGACCGTTTGGTCCGATGCATCTGGTTAGGACTATTAGGAATGCATTTATTTTTTTTATTTGTAGTGACCTGATATATGCCTGGTATTGTTTACATATATTGAGGATCCTCCTACGCTTACCGGCAAGCTTACCAGGGCTCTTTTTCGAAAGCTACAGCAGACTCCTTGTAACTGGACTTCTTACACCACTTCTCGAATAGGCTCGGCCAGATTTCCAGATCGATATAACGCTTCTTTTCTAACTCCGATCCCAATCGTAGAGTTAGAAGGTAATATGCTAATTTCTTTTATGCTTATGAACTCATTATCAAGATGTTTGAATACTGAAGAAATTCATAAATGCAGTTTCTGAAGGTAACACGGTAGTGTCGATTTCGACGGAAGCTAGTACCTCTGGAACTGAGAAAACTCAATCAGTCAAGATACCTCTCCAGCCGTCGTTCCGATCTAGGGGTAGACCAGTGAAAGCAGCCAGCACCTCACGAGGGAGTGAGAAGAATCAGGGAGGATCTTTCGTCAGCTCTGTGAAAGAGGTTCTGGATGATGGAGCTTCCGTTCCAGCTGAGGATGTTAATCCTGTTGAAGCTCAGGGAGCTCAGGAGACAGTCCCCCGCTCTCATGTTCAGGTCACGGGAGTTGATCCTCAGGTGATCAAGGATCCTTCCGAGACTGACCTCCTTAGAAGTAAGAGGTCACGAACTGATCAGCGTGACAGACCTTCCAGGTCTTCTTCCTCATCCTCGAGAGGAGGAACCGTTGGATGGAATTTCGCCCACTCGAAGCCTGGATCGATTCTTGATGATCCCTGGGGTTTAGTTACGCTGATGAGACACATGAAGCAGACAGGATGTTCTCTTCCCCCTGTTAACAATTTGACTAACAGGGAAGAATTCATTGAGATTGCTCATTACATGGGTCAGGTACGGGTTTTTGCCCCCTTTTTGTTGCTTTTCTTAGAGAGATATTTATTTCTGTTGTTTGTTTCTCTGTAGTTGGCTGGAGCTGTTAATAGGGCTCAGCTAAAGTTTGAGGAAACGGTGAGTAACGCGCCTAATGCTGAAGAGCTAGCTCAGGTCACCGAGATGGTTAAGACCACCAAGATTGAGCGTGACCAAGCCAGAGCTCAGGTTTCGACACTTCAATCTGAAGTTGAGAGGCTCGGTTTGAAGTCTGATGCTCAGCAAGGGAAGATTGAGAGTTTGGAAATTGATGATTTCCGAGCTAGACAGCGCTCGGAGGATTGTTGAGCAACAAGTTCAGGACATGATTGCTTCGTCTCAAGTCAGTCAGAAGAACAAGGAGGCTGAAGTTAAATTTGCTGTTAGAAGGGGAAAGAAGGAGGTGATCGACGCTTATAATAAGATCCTTATCTCTGTTAAAGAGAAGTTCTCCAAGAAGAAGGATGAGGCTGATCTTCAGATCTACGCTCAAGAGCTCCAAGCTAATATGGAGCTCTTGAAGGATTTGCTATCAAATGAGATTCAAAGTGCTGAGGATGAGTACAATCGTTTGATGTCTTTGATGCCAGAAGCGGTTGCTGCTTACGAGAAGGCTCAGGTCTCTGACTTCTCAGTCAGCAAGCTTCCTCTTCCTCAACTCTCAGAGAGCTCAGGTACTTTTGAGGTTAACGTGTTTAATCCATCCTTTTCTGGAGGGTATGGTTCTAATTTAGGTTTGGTGGGTCCTGATTTAGCCCCAGTTGACGTGGTTCCGGGAAGTGACGGCAAGAAGATGGATGAAGATGTCCCGGATAGCGAGGCAATCGAGGAGGATCGTGATGCTTTGAAGGTTTCTGGAGATGATGGTCAAGAAGGTTGAAGACCGGTTCTCCTTCTAGATTATTTAATGTGTTCTTAGGATGTCTGCCCTACGAGATTTTACTTATGTTTTGAGACATATAGCCTGAGGAGGCTTTTAAACCTTTGTTTGCGTTAGGATCTTTTGAACCGTTAATGGCCTGAGGAGGCTTTTAAACCTTGTTTCTTTTCCTTGGTTTTATCCTTCGTTTTGAATTACTTAGCTTATTCGGATTCTGCTTTGGAGTGTGAACTCAGTTTAGGTATCATGATTTTCTTGAGTACGAGACTCGTGTAATTGTTCCGGAATTAGATCACGGATTGTGTTAATGATCTTGCACCTCTAGAAGTCTTGGTAACTTCAAGCATAAAGAGTTTGACTAGGACTTTTAGGAACCTAGGTCTATTTCGAAGGACTCTTGGAAGCCCTTGAGAGCATGTTGTGTAGTTCTAATTTCGTTTGAAGGATTTTAGGACCTTGGATTCAGGTCGATTGTTACCTGAGTATATTTGAAGGGTCTTAAGACCTTAGATTCAGGTTCGTCGTGACCTGAGTTTGTTTGAAGGGTTTTAAGACCTTAGGTTTTGGTTCATCGTGACCTGACTTTGTTTGAAGGAATTTAAGACCTTAGGTTCAGGTTCATCGTGACCTGACTTTGTTTGAAGGATTTTAAGACCTTAGGTTCAGGTTCATCGTGACCTGAGTTTGTTTGAAGGGTTTTAAGACCTTAGGTTCAGGTTCATCGTGACCCGACTTTGTTTGAAGGATTTTAAGACCTTAGGTTCAGGTTCATCGTGACCTGACTTTGTCTGAAGGATTTTAAGACCTTAGGTTCAGGTTCATCGTGACCTGACTTTGTTTGAAGGGTTTTAAGACCTTAGGTTCAGGATCATCGTGACCTGAGTTTGTTTGAAGGGTTTTAAGACCTTAGGTTCAGGTTCATCGTGACCTAAGTTTGTTTGAAAGGTTTTAAGACCTTAGGTTCAGGTTCAACGTGACCTGAATTTATTTGAAAGAAACTCGAGAAGTTCGAATGTAATCGTTTTATTAATAACCTTTATAGGATACATATTTTGTAACGATCATAGAGCTAATGCTTGGGCTGTGTGTTTTAAACACATGCCCCCTTTGAATGTAGGGATGAGTATGTTGGAATGAGATTGGGGCTGCACTCATGACGGAGTTGCCTACGTACCCAGTCAAGGGATCAAGCCAGACGTAGTTCGATTGATTTAGGTACCTAATGGTAATATCTTTTTAGGTTCATGGAATTCCATGATCGCATCTCAGGTACCCCGGTTCGTACCTTTAGGAGCTTGAAAACGCCAGGTCGCACCACGTGGATGATCCAATAGGGACCTTCCCGATTGGTTCCTAGCTTCCTAGCCCGCGTCTCCTTGGTGTGGTCGAAAACTTTTCTAAGTACTAGGTCGCCTACGGCGAATTGTCGGGGCCTAACGTTCGAGTTGTAGTGTCGGGCCATAGCTTGTTGATAATTTTGAATGCGGAGCAATGCTTGGTCTCGTCGCTCCTCGATTAAGTTGAGGTTATCCAGTAGGAGTTGATCGTTAGCTTCGGGGTTAGACGTGCAGAGCTCTCGGCGGACGCTTCCAACGGTAGTTTCTGCTGGGACGACAGCTTCCATTCCGTAGGCTAAGGAGAAAGGAGTTTCTTCTGTAGCCCTTCGTGGAGTGGTTCGGCATGCCCAAAGCACCTGAGGTAATCTTTCGGACCAAGTATTTTTATTGACTCCAAGGCGTTTCTTGAGGTTCGCTAATACCGACTTATTAGCAGCCTCCGCCTGGCCGTTCCCTTGAGGGTATCGGGGTGTCGACATGGTGAGCCGTATGTTCCATTTCTCGCAGAATGCTCTAAAGTCGTTGGATATGAATTGGGATCCGTTGCCGGTTACGATTTCGTAGGGGACGCCATGGCGGCATATGATGTCTTTCCATACGAGTCGCTCGGTTTCGACTTTAGTTACCTGGTGGAAGGCTTCGGCTTCTATCCATTTTGTGAAATATTCTGTTAATACTAAAAGCAAGCGTAGCTTCTGCTTTCCTCTTCTTGATTTCACTAATGGTCCCACAATATCCATGGACCACCTCATAAATGGATATGGAGCGAAGATCGAGGATAGCTACTCTGTAGGCTGGTGTATGAATGGTGCGTGCCTCTGGCATTTGTCGCATGACGACGAGTAGACCTCGCAATCAGCGATGATGGTAGGCCAGAAATAGCCCTGACTTTTAATTCGGATGGTTAAGGCTCTGCCACCGGAGTGGTTTCCGCAGGAGCCTTCATGCATTTCTTTCATGAGCTTGATAGCATCGGGGCCATGAACGCATCTTAGGTAAGGTCTCGATACACTTCGTTTATAGAGGATAGATTCCGATATGAAGTATCTTGCGCTTAATGCTTTAAGCTTTCGAGCTTCCCATTTCTGGGGTGGGGTCTTGCCCTCCGAAATATATTGCATGATTGGAAGTCTCCAGTCTTCTCTCCCTATGATTTTGTCGTGAAGAGATGGAGGGGGTCCTTGTGCTGGATCAGGTTCCTGAGCGTTGTTGTGGCCAGAGGTCGTGCCCCCGGGAATATTCCTTGGGTTAGGCTCAGGAGCGTTTTTTGTCCTGAGGTCGTGCTCCCGAGAATATTCCTTGAGTTAGGCTCAGGGGAGCCTGGATCCTGGGGGATATTTTCAGGTGTATCGTGGTTTTCCGGGGTCTTTCCTCGGTTGAGGTTTCGGGTTCGGGAGAATATCTAGTTCTGCGAGTGTTTACTTTGTAGACGAGTGAGCTGGGGGTCTGGATCATGCCCCCTGAGGTATACTTTTCGAAGTTGCGAGTTTTGACTTTTGGGAACCAAAATGTTGTAAGGACCTGAGTTGCTGTCGTCTCGGGACAGCTGTCTTCTGTTTGCTCTTTTGATTTGCTATCGATTTCTGCTTTGGTAGCTATGTCGATACTTGGCTTTTCGATTCCTTCTACGGGTATGATTCATTTTACGAGGGGATCTGACGTAGATGCCAAAGCAGCTAGAGCGTCAATTGAGGAATTCTCTCCTCGAGGGATCCTTGTTAGCTCGAACTTGTCGAACTGCTTAGTGAGGTTTTGGACGACTTCGAGGTATGCCCCCGTCTCTTGTTTCGTATTCCCCGTGGAATTGACTAGCTACTAGCTGTGAATCGCTATAAGCGTTTAGCTCTCGGATTCCGAGGCTTAGGGCTAGTTTTAATCCTGCTATTAATGCTTCGTACTCGGCTTCGTTGTTTGAGGCGTTGAATCCGAGCCTGTAGAATTGTTCGATGGTTTCTCCAGCTGAAGAGGTCAGCCTTAGACCAATTCCGGAGCCTTGTTTTGATGTGGCTCCGTCGACGTACAAACTCCATTTCGGAGCCTCAGTTTTCAGGTGTAGGTGCTCGGATGATAGCTCAATAATGAAGTCGGCAAGGACCTGAGCTTTTATTGCTGCTCGAGGTCTATACTTGATGTCGTATTCGCTGAGTTCTATGGCCCATTTAGCTAATCGTCCTGATTGGCTAGGACTGTGTAGAATCGTGCGTATTGGTTGTGAGGTCATTACAACGATTGAATGCGATTGGAAGTATGGTCCTAGTTTTCTGGCGGCTGTTACGACCGCCAAAGCTAATTTTTCCATAGTTGGGTACCTAGTTTCAGCGTCTATCAAGCTCTTGCTTGTATAGTAAACTGGTCTTTGTTCGTTTTTCTCCTCTCGCACTAACACGCCGCTAACTGCAGCGGTTGATACGGCGAGGTAGAGGTACAATGGTTCTCCTGTTATAGGTTTGGACAGGATCAGAGGTTCAGAGAGGTAGTCTTTCAGTTGTTTGAAGGCTTCCTCACACTTCTCATCCCATAGGAACTTCTTGTTATTTTTTAAAAGTTTATAGAACGGGAGGCACTTATCGGTGGATTTGGAAATGAATCGATTCAAAGCCGCGATTCGTCAAGTTAATCTTTGTACCTCTCTGGTCGTCCTAGGTGACGGCATTTCTAGGAAGGTTGCTATCTTTTTTGGATTAGCTTCGATACCTCTTTCGGTAACGAGGTAACCGAGAAATTCTCCCGAGGGTACCCCAAAGGTACATTTCGCGGGATTTAGCTTCATATCGTATTTGTTGAGGATATCGAAACATTCTTTTAAGTGGGAAATATGATTTTCTCCAACTGAGGATTTAACCACATGTCGTCGATATATACTTTCATGGTTTTTCCGAGCTGTCCAGCGAACATTTTGTTCACGAGCCTTTGAAAGGTAGGTCCTGCGTTTTTTAAACCGAAGGGCATGAACTTGTAGCAATAGGTTCCGCGTTTGGTTATGAACGCGGTCTTTTCTTGATCTTCAGGGTCCATCATGATCTGATTGTACTCTAAGAAAGGGTCTATAAAGGACAAGAGCTGGTGGCCAGCTGTTGCTTCGACGAGGCGGTCGATATGAGGTAACGGGAATCTGTCTTTAAGACAAGCCTTGTTTAGGTCGGTGAAATCTACGCAGATTCTCCATTTCCCATTTTTATTTTTAACGACTACCGGGTTAGCTAATCAATCTGGGTAGTGTACCTCTCGGATGGACCTAGATTTCGTGAGTCGGTCGACTTCGTCGTTGACAGCTTGAGCTTTTTCGAGGCCCAGCTTACGACGCTTTAGTTTGATCGGTTTGAAGGTTGGGTCTACATTGAGTTTGTGGGTGGTGACATTTGGATCTATTCCCTTCATGTCACTGGTGGTCCATGCGAAGGTTTTGATATTGCTTCTCAAAAACTCGATGAGCTCCTTTTTTGTTTCGAGAGGTAGCTCGGACCCGATATTCACTTGTTTTTTCGGGATCAGAATCGTCGATGCTAACTTGCTCGGTGAGGTTCCTAGGGGGACCTCGGATGTTCTGTTGCATCTCACGGTTGTCCTCGATCTGTAATTGCTATTGGGGGGATTCTTTAAGGATCTCGAATCCTCCTAGGTAGCAGATCCTGGAAATCTTTTGGCTACCGCGTACGGTAGTTATCCCTTCAGGTGTCGGGAATTTCACGCATTGGTGATAAGTGGAAGCTAAAGCTTTCATCTTATGGATCCAGGGCCTTCCTAGGATCGCGTGAAAAGTAGAAGGTTTATCGATAACTATGAAATTGGTCATCTTCATGATCCCGCCAGCTATGACTGAAAGTTTAATAGTTCCTAAAGAGGTGGCTGTTTCTCCGGAGAAGTCCACGAGATTGGCTTTCTGGCCAATAATGTCGAAATCGTCTATTTCCATCCCTTTTAGGGCATTGTAGAATATGAGGTCGACCGAGCTTCCGGGTGACGATCAAGGCATCGTCATGAGGTCTGTCGAGATCTAATGTCTCGCTTTCCCAGAAGGAGATTTTATTGTTAGGTTCAGGATTGGGAGGTTTAGACTGAGTGTTAGACACAGCCTTCCGTACGTGACTTTTAATAGAGTTAACGGAGTCTTGAAAAATTTCGGATCCTCCCAGAATATAGTCTACCCTCGAGCTGGGGCTCGATTGAGGTGATGATTTGCTTAGGAGGGCTTCGATTTGTAGGCTTTTTCCCTGGGGAAACTTCCCGAGAATCATGTCGACTCTCTTTTTGGGAGCTGGCGTTGGAGAGTCTGTCTCCTTTTCGGGTGACCTCTCGCGTTTCGGAGAGGTATCTCTGGGACCTCTTTTCTGATAGGGTGGTGGTTTTCTGAGTTCCACGTCCTTTAGTTCTCCAGCTATGAACTTAGCTGCCAGTTGTCGTTGGAGGTCCCAACATTCCTCAGTTGAGTGTCCCTTCCGATCGTGGTAAGAGCAATGTTTGTTTTCATCGTAACCTTTTGATTAAGGTGTTTTATTTGCCGCGGCGACAGGTTTTTTTTGGTTGGGCCTCTTCAATCGCATAAGAATGCTCTCCCTGGGTTTGATTGTTTCGGTAGCTCCCCTTTTTAGGAGGTCCTTTTGCTTCTGAGGTTTCACCTTTAGGGTGATTTTGAGACTTCTTATGGATTTTATCGAGTGCGGCCGTTTCTTCTTCCAAGATAATGTATCTGGATGCTTTATGAAGAGCATCATCGATAGTTGGGGGATGATTGAGCGTTAGTTCGGACCAGAATTCCAATCTGTACCAGAGACCTCTTCTAAGAGCCTCAATTGCAACTTGGTCATTGGGGTTCGACAACTTGGTTCTTACTGCTCTAAACTTTTCAATGTAGACTCTTAATGAGTCTCCCATTCCTTGTCTGTATTTCCAGAGGTCAGCCTCGGAGGCTTGTTTTGAGATATGGGTCGAGTACTGTTTCATGAAAGCATTGATTAGCTGGTCGAAGCTATCAATTGAGTTTGGTTCGAGACCAGAAAACCATTCGAGAGCTGTTCTGACGAGGTTTTCGGCGAATGTTCTGCAGTAACCCGCCTCACATTCTTCTCTTGTAAAATGAGCTTTCACAATAGCTAGCCGAAAGGCTCTTAGATGAGCCTTGGGGTCCGAGGTCCCATCATATTCAGGGATCTTGATTTTCCGAGTATCTCTTATATAAGAGCCGGCAATCTTGTCTGTGAATGGAGTTCCACGAGTTTCTTCGATCAAGCTTTCATTTTCTGGAGCTGAGCTCGTAGCTTTGTGAACTTGAGCATTTAGCTTTTGAAGAGCTGCGTGGGTTCGCTCCATGTATCTGCGAATGGCCTCTGGTCCCTCTAGAGGAAGGACTGTCTGGTCATCATTTGGTATCTGGCGGGATGGTTCCCGACGGGGTCGAGTTTGGGCATTTTCCCAGGCATTTCGTGGGCTAAATCGCTCACTAGCTCTTGGGTTGTTTTGATAAGTGCAACCAGTGGGGTGAACCGCGGGGTCAGCTTCTGCCCTTTGATGATTATCCAGGTCAGGGATGACATTCTCGGTTCGATAAGCTTAAGCTGAAGTTCTTCCTCCAGAGGGGAAATGTATTCCTTCTCCGGACGTGAAAAACAGGTGGCGGAGGTGGTAAGCGCGTGCTCTGCTCGTTAACCCGATTGGGTGCAGAGCTGGTCGTTGCTACATTGCTTCCCATGGCGCTGGTAACGGGTGGGTTAAATGTTGGAATTGTTCCCTCGTGAGGTGTATGATGAACAGATTCCTGTCCGTCCTGAGCAGTGCCATTGGGAGAAAAATTCAGACGTCCGCGGGGGAACGTGGGGTCGGACAACCGATCTCGGAACGTGATTCCCGAGCCCTGGCGTTGTGGTGGCTGGGTTGATGCAGTTAGAGATCTGGTTACCTCATCGAATCATTGCTGGCGAGCGGCTAATAGCTGCATCGCACGCTCATTTTATTGAGCTCTGTCTACTAGCTGCACCATCATTCGACGCATCTCGGATAACTGAGATACCGATTGACTTTGAGCTTATTGACGTTGAGAGTTCTCGGGGACTGTAGCCCCAGAGTTGTTTCCTCCGGAGGGTCTTGAGTTAGTTACTCCGGTGGTGATCTGGCTCGTTTGAGCATTAGCCGGAAGCTGTTGCTCAGATCCGTTATCGGCGTGTTGAGGCTCCTGAACTGGGGGTTTGAGCCTCCGCCGTTAGGTGATTCATCGATCTGGATTATGGGAACATGAACATATGGGTTTGTTGCTTGGTTGGATGGATCCATTCTTAAGTTACGGAGTAAGGGATTCGATTATTTCTTCCCCACAGACGGCGCCAAATGTGAGGGGTAAAACTCACTTCCTAGTTTTTAGATCAGGTTAAGGTTGAGGAAAGATAACGTGAGCTGAATCTCGTTAGAACATAGAGAACGAATTGTGATTGTATTGATGAATAATGATTACCCAGATGATTTCGATGGTTACAAAGAATTATAAGAATGTTTTGTGAGCAACAATATATGTGTAAAAATGGTTGAAAAAAAAATGAATCCCCTTCTTCTTCGTCTTGCCTCCTTTAAATAGCCTCAGGCCTCGTTCAAACGATCTTAACCAACCTCCAAGATTTATTCTGTGAGTTAAGGGATTTACAACAGCTCGGCTTTGACCGAATCGTACGCCTCTTACTTCGTATCCTGAGCTGTTTTTATTAGGTCCCTGAAAGAGAAGCTGGACCTCTTCTCCGTGACCTCTTTTTCGTGACCTCTTTCGTCAGAATCCCAGAAGTAGCCTCCGTCTTTAGGTGAGCTTTGTTCTCCTTTGAAATGATAACCCATGTGCGGTCCATCATTAGGATAAATTAATTGATCTGCTAATTTCAGCTAACGGGCCATATTTGGGCCCAACAATGGGGATGCCCTCCAGTAAAAATAGTCCATGTTTGTGAATAGAGCCCGTAAAAGGAAAAATATCTGGATGCGATGGTACTCTCAGAAAAGTCCATACTTGTACCACCGGAGGACATTCAAAGAATACATGATTAATCGATTCTTCGCTAACGCCACATCTTGAGCACTGCATATCTCCTTGCATGCTGCGACTGCACAAGTTTTTCTTTACGAAGATACAACCGAGACCAACTTCAAGAGGAAATGTTTCTTCTTTGGTGGGCATCGAGTCTTCCAAGCTTGAGCTTTTAGTGAAGTGACAATGGGTCCATATATAGGCAAAGATCTCTCCCTGTCTGGATAAATCCTTTCCACCTGGTACCCTGATTTTACCGTATATCTCCCATTGAGGATGAAATGCCATCCATCTTGATCCGCTTGCCCGTGCCTACTTAACGGTATGTTTTCAATAATCTTTGCATCTTCTGAATCCACCAACGCTCGTATGACCTGAGAATTCCATGTTCGTGACGTTGGGTTGATTAGAGAATCAACCTGAGATGTGGGGAGAGATTGTGATTGTGATGATTATTGTTTGCTAGTCTCAGGCGAGTGGTTGGGAGTCAGGGGTCATTCCATACAGATATAGATGAGTCTGACCTCACCCTTTTGATTAGTCCTTTGCTAACCAGAGATCTAGAAGATACCATACTGCGACATCCATAGGATGGATAATATGATCGGATCGGTTTCAGAGGTGATGCCTTTCTGAAATATCGACCTTTGAAGATACGAGAAAATAAAGTGTTGGGTTTCTTGATCAGATGCCAAAATTGTTTGGCTAACATAGGCGTATTAAAATCTGATAAATCATTGAAGCCCAGTCCTCCTTCATCTTTTTCCATACAGAATTTGCCCCAGGATTTTCAGTACATACCCCTTGTACTTCCTCTCGGGCTCCACCAGAATTGTGACACTGCACTTGTTAACTTTGATGTAACTGTTTTTGGGATGCGATAGCAATACATAACATGGTTTGGTAGAACTGTTACCAAAGATTTAATATCACCTCCTTTTCACCTTTTGAAAAAAACTTGAAAGTCCATCCATTAACTCTGTTGGATAATCTTTCTTGAAAAAAACTAAAAACTTGAACCTTAGAGCCTCCCAAAATTTTCGGTGGAACCAAGTATAAGCCCATCCCTCCAATATTCTGAATACCTAATATATCACATAATTTCTGCCGATTTTGTTCATCAATCTTAAATCCAAATTGAATAGAGGATTTTTGGAAATTTATTAGTTGACCGGACACTTTCTCATAATCTTTCAGAATGCGGAGAATGGTGGAGCACACCTCCTTCTGTGCCTTACAAAAAAACAAACTATCATCAACAAATAATAGATGTGATACTGAAGGGTAAGCCCGTGCCAATTTCATCCATGTCAGTTGTTTCATCCTTTCAGCCTTTTTGATATTTGCTATTAGCGCCTCTGTGCGGAGTATAAATAAATAAGGAGAAAGAGGGACCCCTTGTCTTAACCCATGCTGCGGAGTAATACTCTCACGTGGTTGTTCATTACCGAAGAAATATATTCCATCATCAATGATATCTATTGAGAATGAAACCCTATTTTGTCGAGTAAAGCCTGAATAAAAGCTCATACTACTCTATCATATGCTTTGCTCATATCCATTTTGATGGTCATAAATTTTTTCAGACAAGATTTATTCGCCCTTAAACTGTGAAACATCTCCTAGGCGATAAAAATATTATCCGATATGAGTCTCTCCGGTACAAAAGCTGACTGTGTTTCCGAAATAGGACTAGAGAGACACACCTTCAATCTTTGAAAAAGCACTTTCGAGATAATCTTATACTCCACATTACATAGACTAATTGGCCGCATTTCCGTCATTTTTGTGGGTCCCTCTGTCTTTGATATCAGACAAATATTTGTAACAATTAGCCGTGTATCCAACTTTACAGTGAGCAGGAAATTATTTACCACATCCAGTAAATCCTTTTTGATGATATTCTAAAAACGTTGGAAGAAAAGTGCTGTCATTCCATCCGGATCAGGGGCTTTCTCCGGATGCATAATAAATAGTACTTGTCTCACCTCTTCTTCTGTTGCCAACCTAATTAATCTCTGATTCATTGTTGAGTGATGGAGAGTGGAATCTCATTCAAAAAATCATCAAACTCTAAAGGTGAAATAGTCTTAAATAGATCTTCAATAATATTTCTACTCCATGTTCCTATGTGGTCCACTGCCCATTTTCGTCGTGTAAACCCACAATCTTGTTTTGCGTTTGGTATTGCTTTGTTAATGCGTGGTAAAATTTCGGTTTTAGATCCCCAGCTGTATTCCACATGTTCCTACTTTTCTGATGTCAATAGTATTCTTCATCTTTATATGTGTTCTGTAATTTTCGCGATACCTCAATGATATCCGCTTGGGTCCTACTATTATCCGATTGTACCTCTTCCAATGCTGGTTAAAGTTCACTTATCTTCTCCTTTCCAAACGGAGGACTATTTTTCCTCCACTTAATAATTTCATGATGAAAATTACAAATTTTTTTAACGACATCCCCCGAACCAACCCCACTTTGCATCTCACAACGTGATCAATAGATTCCATAAAACCATCATGTCCAATCTACCTCTTGTCAAATCTAAGTGGTCCCTTCCGTTTTGAATTTTATCTTCTAGAAAAGCCACAATTGGACGGTGATCAAAGCTGATCATCCCCAGGTATTCTGGGTAAGAGCATGGAAACAAAGAATGCCACTCCTCATTTGCTAATGCTCGATCCAATCGACAGCGGAAATTTTTTATGCTTTTCCGTCCTTGCCGAGACATTTGATTCCCTCTTGTTGGAAATTCAAGAAGTCCCGTATTCCTGATCATATTGTTAAACACAACAAAAGATCCTGCACTACTTTGAGCTCCACCCGATTTATCATGATTACCAGTAATATCATTTAGATCTCCTATGATAAACCATGGCTCTGATCTCGTTAACCCGTAAATTATCAAACGTTCCAAAACTTGATCTTTCAACTTGTAGACCGGATCACCGTACACAAAGATTAAGAAAACTTGTTTCCCAAGTATTACCGCCTCCACATCTATCATTCGATTACTTGTATATAATATCTTTACATGGTAATCATTATTATAATATAAAGCTAAACTACACTCCTTCCAATTGGATCCACGGTAGCCAAATTTAGAAAACTAAAATGTATCTGGAAACCTTGTACATAATCAACAGCCTGCTTTATTTCTGAGAGAAATAAAAAATTAAATCTATTTTTGTGCCATATCTCACGAAGATAACTGGTGATCCATTTACTTCCCATTCTCCCACAATTCCAGTTTAGTACTCTCATATATGTTGCTCCTCCGAGCTGCGTGAATGGGTTTAAGGAGATCTTTAGTAATATATGTTGCCATTTTCCAAAAAACTCCATCCCTCATCGCCCAAAAGAATATAAATAATAATAATAATCTTCGCACACTCAAAATCCCTTATATATTAAAAGAGAAGCGTTGTAATAAATGCGTTCATACTATAACTGACACGTGTCGGCCTTACAATCATTTGACAATTAATGCGTTCACACACTAATTTTTTAAAATTCATTATTAATGTGTTTATACACTATTTTTTAATTAATTAATTTTTCCTACATTTTTAGCCATTGTATTAATAAATTAAACCTTTCAACGTGAAACTTATGAATAATATCTTTATAGTAAAAAATTACAAAATCAGTAAGATTCGCATCAACTAAAATGTTG
Source organism: Eruca vesicaria subsp. sativa (assembly GCA_932364175.1). Taxonomy (NCBI): domain Eukaryota; kingdom Viridiplantae; phylum Streptophyta; class Magnoliopsida; order Brassicales; family Brassicaceae; genus Eruca; species Eruca vesicaria. The sequence continues at coordinate 349,570 of CAKOAT010931821.1, forward strand.
CGATGAAAATGTTAGTAGAAGTTGAAAGTTTTGTACCTTGCCGAAGTTGGTCATGGTTGAGGTTTCGGTACACAATAACAACAAATAAGGTGATTGATTATGAATTAAAAAAAACTGAGGTGAAAAACACCACACGTAAAGGCGGATCTTTAGTTTAGTCCAAATATTAACATTTTATAAAAAAAATTATATCAGACCAAGAATTAGAAACAAAATTAAATTGGTAGAAAAAATCAGAAATCAGAAAAGCTTTACAAAATAAATAAAAATCACAAAATCTGATTAAAAACCAGAATTCAGGTACCAAATGAAGATTTCACTTTGTACTATATATTATTTTTATTGTTGACGGGTACAATTTGATTTTATTCTTATGAAAAAATGTTATTAATTTTTATGTTTCTTTTATTTTTACTTAATTTTATTTAAAAATTTACTTTCATGTGTTATTTTGAACAAAAATGTTTTAAATCTTAAATAACGGTATATTCATATATTTATCATCACATTTATATACTTTTACATATACATACATATACACATTGACATGAAGAAATATATAACTAAATATTCACCACAAATGACAATTTTAATTCTTATTGAAGTTGAATTTTTTTAAAATGTTTTCTTTCACTATAGCTCAAATTTTAGTGAAATGTTTTGTGTTAATAATTTCTTTTTTTTTCTTCAAATATTATTTAGATTTTACATGTCTTTAGAAATTATAATAGGAAACTATTATTTTGACATCAAAATGCCTAAAATTTATGTAAAACGATACCAAACAAATAACAAAAGTTTTTGGTTATCATCGAAAAAATCCCAAACATCAAAAATTTAAATCAAACAAACCAAAATAAATATAGATTTAGAATGATAGTTATATTTTAGGAGATTAAAAAAAAACAATGTAAAACGATACCAATATTCATGTTAAACAGACATAATATCATTTTTATCTTAAAAGTATTAAAAGTAATAATCTTATTCCGCGCAAGACGTAGATTATTACCTAGTAAATCTTTTATGGTACTGACTTTCGTTACCCAAAACTTGTTTTGCCATATTTGTCCCACAGACCCGCTTCTAGACCAAGTGCCTTGTTGGATGAAAGTTAAACTCATTGTTACAGGTAACCTATAACCACTACCAAATTGTGCTCTTATTCCTCTAGACACCATACAATTTATAAACTTAATTCTTTTTACCGTATCCCTCCATATTCTTGAACAAGAAAATCTGTAACAATGAGAACTATATGAACAACGTTGATAGTGTGGCATATAGTCCCGTTCAGATTCACTGTCTTAGCCAACTTAGCAAGGTAAGAGATAATTGCCTTCCTTATTTTTTTTGAAAAACTACAGTTGGGGAAAAAATGGCAGAGAGCTTGATCTTTTTTTGTTGAACAGCTGCATAGAGCTTAATCAAGGAAGAAGAATGCTTTCTCTCTCCGGAAGGTAACATAACAATAGTTCCAAAATAAAGATGGCAAATCGATACGACTGGTTGTGTAGTAGTGGTGTAACTAATATTTCTGACATTTTAATTATCTTAGGAAAATTTGTTGTTGTATATATATATACTAGGTGACTTTCCCATCATATGTGGGTATAAATATTCTTATTTTTTTTAATAACTCGAGAGTATAAATATTTAAAACTAGAAATCATAATAATGAATTAAATATTTTTCCATTCTTTTATTTATAAAATTTAAGTGTTTTGTAATTTGTATGCATGAAGATAAATGAATTAATTAGCTTATATAGATTTGTGATTTCACTTATAAAATTCTGATAAATTTGATCATTTTTAGTTACATCAGATTGAATATATTCGTCCAAATTGAAACTTTTTTTGCTTTTAAATAGGTGAAAATTATATTGATTTTATTAAAAAAGTTTTTTTTATTATCTTGTATAATATCTCTTAATAAATTTATGTATAATCCGGTGTATGTTATTTTTCCAACAAATTACAAAATTGTAGGTGTAGAATTGTATAAGTGAACATATATAGCCAGTAGTTTTTTGAAAACTCATGTACACATATCACTATTTACAAAAGAAGTAAGGGATATAACTGATTAATATATTTGTTTTCAATTTTTCATTAGTTTTGATTTATAATTATGTAAAATAAATAAATTGAAGATTACTATAAATAATACTCCCTCCGTTTCATATTAAGTGTCATTGTAGAGATTTTTTTGCGTTACAAAATAGTGTCGTTTTTGATTTTCAATGCAAAATTTCTTAATTTTAGGTGTAATTTATTTTTCTATTGGTTAAAATATTGTTAGGTGTATGGGTAATTGTGTTTTTATATAGGAAATATGTAAAATTAATTGTTTCCTTAATCCGTATGCACAGTTGTAGAGTGACACTTATAATAAAACAGAGGGAGTAATATGTTTTGTCTTAATTAGATCTTTAATTTACTATAAAACCAGTTTACGTATTTTGAATTGTGTATATATGCATTTGAGATAAATCACATCTATCTTTTATTTAGGTTTGCATTTAGTTTAATTTTTATTTTCAAACTTTCAAAATATTTTGTAAGTTCTTATAATTTAGTATATGTTATTTTGAAAGAAAATGGAAAAGATAAAAACAGTGATCAGTATAAAATTGCGTAAGAAACATGATCATTAATTTTGTTAAAAGCCCATATGATATAAATATTTCAGATAAATAAATTATAATAGTTGGGTACATTTTGCTTTAAGTTTTTTTTTTTTTTATAAATTCTAAGTCATTTTGTAATTTCTAGCTATGAAAAATATGTACTGAATAATATTAAGTACAAGGATTTAGATTGATTTAACTTATATATTTTGGCTGTTTTGCAAAATTGACTCAAAACATGAAGTCAAACACAAAAATAGCTTTTTTTTTGAAACTTTACTTATCCTATTCACTCTAGAAGTTCTGATTATTTACGAAAATGTCACTACTATTTGTTTTTGAAAATTGTGTGTTTACTCTGTCATCCTCATCCTCATCAATTATTCACAAAATTGTCATTATCATCAGTTCACCTAACAATCATGAACAACCAATATAAAGCTTTTAATGCATCAAAAAATCGATTGTGACTCATTCTATCTTATATTTTGTCCACAAAAATTACATCTCTTTCAATTTCTCTCTATATTCATCCAAAAAAAACTCAAGATTTTTATTCTAAAGTTGTTAAGGTTCATATAGCCATTCAAACTCATGATTCCTGGCCATTAACGATTAAGTAGCTGTCGTGGTGAAGTTTTGTGTGCTTGGAGAACTAGTAAGCAAGTTTTCTCAGTGGTTGAAGGTATGAATCAAACTATTTTCCTAGATTTGTTCGCGAGAAGACTTAAATGTAAGTTTTTTGCTCAAAGCATCAGTTAGTTTTACAATTGACTTTTTTTTGTGTTTTGTAGAGAAGACATCCCCTAGACACTACAAGAGATACTGAAATTGCCACAAATATTTTTGTGGCTATGGGTTGATTTTTGTATCTATTTGACCAATAGCTATGAATAGACACACATATAAGTCCGTAGCTATGAGCTTGTGGATATCAATGAAACGTTGCTATATGTGGCTCTACAACTTAGCTGCAAATGATACTTGTGTCTAACATCTGCAAATAGCAACAAATCATTTTGTAGCTATTTTAACTACAAAAAACCACAATCTCAATCGTAAAAAATATTTTATTTAAAACAAAATTATAAATCACAAAAAATTATATTATAATATAAAACTAGGATAAGACCTGTACCTTGCGCAGGACGAATACATGTAGTTAAAATATAAAATTTTAGTATTGACAAATTTAAAATTACATATGATTGTTTTTATATGTGTTTGAAATTTTAGAATTTTGGAATTTATATATAGTTATCTATACGTAGGATGAGAAACAATTGTAATTAGAACTGTAGATCAAAGCTTAGAATTTAATGGACCCGACTTCATATATCGTTTCATTTTTTAGTGTTCGAGTGATGGAAATAAACAAAGTATCACTGGGCTTGATTGGTAGAGTATTAACAAATTCTCTAATGCTTTCTTAAGAACCAGTTGGTAAAATAAGTTTCAAAACTAATTTAATATAAATTATTTATTTGTCTAATAATATTAGAAAATTATATTTTTTACAATTTTTAAAAAATAATTTGATAAAAAAATTAAGTTAAATTTTAACTTATTTTTAAAAACAATATTTTAAGTCTTACAAATACAAATAAACAATTAAAACTAATTATGGTCATGATTTAACATAACCATAATGATTTAAAAAATTTAAAAATTAACAAATTAAACATTAACTCAGTTTTATATCATGATTTAACAATTCAAAAACTAATTATGGTTATGAGAAGTTTATGTTCACGTGTCAATCCTATTTATCTTCATTTTTTTCTCTTGTTGTCTTTTTTTTTTCTTTTTTGGTTATTACTCGATATAAATATTTATTTTGAAGTTTTTTCTCATTTCATTTGTTTGTTTTGACCTGGTATTTAGAAAATACTTAAGATTTAAAATAATTAAAGAGATACATATTTTTCTGCATATTATAAAATAATAAAAGAATAAATATATATATTAAATAACTAAGCAATCAGTTACTATTATGTAATAAATTTGCATATGCATATAAATTTAACTATCACTCTTGTTTATTCGCAATTAGGGTAAATAAATCAAAATAATCAATCTTATATATTGTATATGATATATAATTAAATTTAAATGATATAAACATATTAATATAGCACACTTTCAATATGGATATTTATTAAATGAGGTTTCTACTCATATGATTTTATGATTATTTGCATATTTTTGTAACAAAACTTTACACCAACGATTTTTTTTTAATGTGGGATGTTTAGTAGTTTCAATAATTTATAATCATTTTAAAAAATCAATGACATATTTCAAAATTAAAATATTAACTTTTCAATATATGTTCAATTCAAATATCAAACTATAAGTATGTATTTTCATACAATGTATAGTTTAATTAAAACGATATGAAGTATATATAAATTAAAATTATTTCTTTATATGGTCTTATAATCATTATATGTTAATATAGAAAAAATCCTTGATCCTAAAATTTTATGGGAGACTTTTAACAATTTTAGTAATTTATACTCATTTTGAAAAATTTGAAATACAACATACACAGATTATTATATTTATGATTATGATTTCGTTTAGAAAAGTTAAATATTAAATTTTGATGGTTAGGTTAATAATATAGAATTTGAAGTTAGTGAAATAAAGGTTGAGGTCTAGATAAAATACAAATTTAAGGTTTTTATAAAAATAGATCCAGGAACTTAGCATTTGAATCAACTTTAAGTTTGTCTCCTTTACTCAGTGTACTGCAAGCTGTTTGAAAAGTCCTTGTTTTCTCAGATCTGTTGAACTTTGGGAGATTTGGAAGTGTGGAAGGGTGTCTGTCGGTGGTGTATTTGATTACACCTTCTTTGGCCTCCATCTGAGACTCCAATCGAGGTAAAGTTTCAAGCTTTGGTGGCTTTTCCAGTTTTGCAGTGGCTGTGCCTTCGGCTTGTTTCGAGTGGTTTGGTGACAGTTTGAAGGGGTCTGAATCCGATCCTTATCTCTGGGTTTTTAGAGTATGGCTTAGTTGGTCTTTGATTTAGCAACGGTTTAGTAGTGATGTAGTGGTGTGTGATGAGCTGTTGAAGGTCCTGGTCTTTGTGATGAAATTGGTTCAAGGTTACCTTTTCATTCATGGTTTCGAAGTGGCCCTCCTCACGCCCTTTTAATAAGTGTTATGTTCTGCTTTTGCTCTTTGATTCCCCTCGGTGGCTTCCTATTGTGAAGCAATATAATGAGGTTGAGGCGTGAAGGCTTCCAAGATAAAGGTGCGTTGGAGTTGGATATACTTTCGATTGCTGTTTTTCTTGGTTTCTGCCTTTGTATAGGCGCAGTGGTTTGTTGGTTGTCATCGTGAACTTGTGGTTCAGATGAGATCAGTTTGGTTCGAGTGTGGTCATTGTTAACTTGTGGTTCAAATGAGGTTTTGCTCTTCACGAAGAAGTCTTCTACGTTGCGTGTTGTTGGGCTGATTTTATTGCAAGTATCCGGCTAGTCATAGTCTTTTCTAAGTCATTGCTCTTATATCTATTGAGTGTTTGGTTCTGGGCTATTTGAAGGTTTATTAAGATGCGTTGTATGTTTTGATGTTGAATGCGGCCCGTGTGTTTGGGTTCTTGCTCCCCTTGTTCCTATTGGGGTTTAGTTTCCGGGGATATCTTTGTCGGCTCTAGTGTTTCAAACTTGTATCCTTCCCTTGCTATCAATGAAAATGAAAATCAGACGGAAAAAAAAAAGTTAGTTTACAAATTAAAAATCATTTTTCAAACTAAACTAAATTAATTTAGGAAAAAGGCTAAACCAAAAAGAAAAACTAAACATAATAATAAAAAAGAATCACTCCCCATCTTCTCCGCCGCTTCTTCTTCGCTTCGAGTTGACGGCGACTATACAGCGAGCAACACCTCGTCCACACCACTTCTCTCTTCCCCTCGCTCCTCCTCTTCTTCCTCTTCCTAAATCGGTTCTTCTCCCACCCAAAATCTCAAACAACAGTGACAATGGAAGTTAGGCGTGGTGAGGAAGATGTGGCCAGCACGAAGTTGGGATGATGGAGTTTCAGTGAATCAATCTGAAAAGGTAACATCAGAAGTCGACGTGCGAGAGAGAAAACGGGAAGTATAGCTTATTTGTTTTGGGTATTGCAGACGAAGAAGTGGTGGTGGTGGTTGAGCAGTGGACTGAGAAAAAAGGGATTAAATGTTAGTAGAGAAGATACATGTTTGATTAAATCTGTGAGAGAAATAGAAATAAAGAGATTGTTGTAATCTGAGAAGAGGAAGAAACACACAAACAGAAAATAGGTTGAAGAGAAAATAAAAGAATGAAAAAAAAATAAGATTGGTTAAATCTGATCATTAGATCAAAATGGTATAGACGGTAGATGTGAATAGGCGTGTGATCCTTGCCATCTTAACTCAACCAAAGAGAATTTAGTGCTTTATTTAATGAATATTTCATTGTTTTCATCCAAAATAGATTAATTATAACCACAGATTATTATATTTATGATTATGATTTCGTTTAGAAAAGTTAAATATTAAATTTTGATGGTTAGGTTAATAATATAGAATTTGAAGTTAGTGAAATAAAGGTTGAGGTCTAGATAAAATACAAATTTAAGGTTTTTATAAAAATAGATCCAGGAACTTAGCATTTGAATCAACTTTAAGATTAACTTTTGGAGTTTAGTATTATGTTTGGAGATAGGGTTTGAGGGTAAGGTCAAGGTTTAATTGTAATTAAGATTTAGAAAATATGATATAAGTGTTTGATCTTCTTGATTGTATATATTTTTTTTTTATTTTCTTATAAATGTTGGGTCTTGACATATTATTTATATATTTTTAGTTTATAATTAAATATCTATACATCATGGATAATAATCAAAGTTTTTGATTATGTTTAGGATTATAGTTTGGAAAATGAAATTATTAAATTTACTTTAAAAAAATGATAAAACTGTTAGATTTTCTTTTTATCATAATTATTTGTTGTTTCATCTTTAAGATTTTCCGAATGATTTTTAAAATTCATGGTTTAGGGTATAATTAGGGTTTAGTTTTGATATTGCATTTCTCCAAATAGCCATGATTTTAGTTGTGGTTAATTATTCTACAAACCATATTATGGATAACTGTAGGTATTTGTGTCTACAATTTATTTCTATAGCTAATTGTGGTTTGATAGCTTCTAATAGCCACAAAATGAATTTTGTAGCTAATTAGCCACAAAAAGTGCATGATAGCAACAAAATTTTGTTTGTGGATATTTTGTAGCTATTATATGCTAGCCACAACATTTTTGTGGCCATTTTTGTGACGTATCTGATTTTGACCAATGATCAGTGTCCCTGGTCGCCTCCAGTTGGATACCAATGCGTTTACGAGTCCTATTTCGGGAGCCACACCAGACTTTGGTTTCCGATTCCTTGCTTGATAACCTCTTACATCTCTCGTCGCGACGTAGCCATCAGTCAGATAGTGAACGGGTCGTTCCCTATGGCGGTTGCGTTGATGGTGATGGCCGCTGAAATCGGCATTTCTCTATGTGTTCGGGCGTTCGAGGAGTTAACATCTATAACTCCTTTGGATCATGGCCTCTACTAGGTAAAGATGAGGACGAACTACAACATTATCACGGGCCATCCGATCAAAACTCCGAACTTGCAGTGCCGATACTTCTTCATCAAGTCCTATGAACACCCCTTCGTTGAACCCTCAGGGAGAAGTTTCAAACCTATTGATATCTTGAATATTTCATAGTTTTAATCTTTCTTTTATGTTCATTTCAATCACTTAGATTGCATTTAGAGTCCCTTTAGGTGCATAGCATATGCATGTTTGGTATTTCAGGTATGGAGAAGTTCATGTTGAATATTAAAGAGTTTGGTCAAAGGAATGGAGCACACCAAGGAGATCGACCGCGGGCGAGCACACACGGGCACTGACAGTCCGCGGAAACCGACCCGAGCATGAGCTTTGTCAAGGCCGCACGTGGACACGTCCCACGGACCACGCCTGGCCGCGCCTCCTCTCTTCGTCACGCACGCGGACCAACCCCGGGCCGCGTTTTCGTGCCCGAGAACACCATCTTCTCTACCATCACCCGCGGCCTCCACACGTGGGTACGAGCAGCCCGCGCCTTTCCACTAGCCGTGTACCGCGGCCTCCACACGTGGGTGAGCATCAAGCCGCGTATTTCGTCCCGAGACCCCCATCCTCGACCTCCACACGCGGGCCATTTACGTGGTCAGAGCCAGTCCGCACCTTCTTGTGGGACAAGCACCACGACCTTCACACGCAGCCAGTACGAGGCCGCGTTTTCGACCCCGAGGAAGCCGTTTTCTCGACCACAGCACGCGGCCACTTCCCACAGGCAGAGTTAGTCCGCGGTGAGCATCGAGATCAACTTTCCCATTAATTGTTTGGGTCAAACCCGGATTTGTTGGGTTGACCCGGTTTAAGTTTTAAGCTACTATAAATACAATCTAGACCTAATCTTTAGGATTATCTTAATTTCTCTCCTAAACACTTGACATTTTGGTGAAAGTTTATTCCTTTAATCTAAGTTTCATCTTTTATCTTGTGTTCTTGAGATTTCTTAAGTGTATCATTGCTTTCTAATCATGATTAGCCTTAAATCCTTCATAGGATTAAGTGTAATTATGGTGATTAGTGAGTAGTCATCTTAGGATTCATGGGTTAGGGAGATCAAAGGGTGATTAAGCTAGATCTAAGGTGTTTAAGCATAGATCCATCTTGTTCCTTGCTTGTAGAGTGAATTTAATGCTATTTTAGAGTTGGCCTCTCTAGAATTGAGCTTTAGATATTTCATGCCGTAAAGGTGTATGATGAAATACCTGAACCAACTCTTCAGTACTTTTAACATTCTTTACCAAAGAGATTTGTTGTTAAATGTGTTAAGATGGCTAGTAGACTTGATTTTAATGATTGTTTAGATAACATTCAACCTAAGAGATTAGATGCTTGAGTTATCTTTGCAAATGAACATTCATCTAGAGATAGAGTTTGTTTAGGGTTGTGTCTATGCCTAAGGTTGATAGATAGATTGAAAAACTTCCACCTTTAGATTGAACCTTGATCACCCAAGCAAGATCAATTCCCTTATCCCATGAGTTCTCTCTTCTCATTTAGAAAGAAAGCTTTGATCTTTATTTCTTATTTAGTAGTTTCTTACTTTAAAATCATCTCACCAATTGATAGCACTTAGATTAAGCATGGTCTTGCAATTCCTTTGATTGATGATCACTTAGTACTGGTTTGACATCCTTTATATTACAACATTTGAATAGGAACTTTAAAAGTTCTATTATCTATTTGGCGCCGTTGCCAAATTCTAAGTTGATTGTAACATTGGGATTTAGTCACTTGCTTGAGACTAAGTCATTTTTACTTTTTTTTTGTTACTGAATCTCTTTCTTCCTCTACTTATGAATCTCAGGTGTTTGAACTTAAGGAGCAAAGGCTCAACAAGTCTAATGCCAAGAGTTGAGGACATCAGAGCATTTGAAAGGGAGATAGTAAAAAGGAGAAAAGAAGAAGAGCAACAAGCTCACTTAGGAAAATTGGGGTTAATGATGGATCAACATCATAATCAGCCTCAAGATGAAGAGGGTGATGGTCTAGGAGCTGCCAACCTAAGACCACAACGCCCACATCGCCAAGAAAGGACCATTGGCACTCATGATCAACCCAACATATATGGTCATAGAGCTGGTATCAGAGCTCCAGCTGTGGAGAATAATAACTTTGAGATCAAGTCAAGCTTAATCAACATGATCCAGGAAAACAAATACCATGGTCTTGCTTTGGAGGATCCCCTAGACCATTTGAATAACTTTGACAAGCTGTGTGGCACAACCAAGATCAATGGAGTCTCTGAAGATGCCTTTAAGCTGAGGTTGTTCCCATTTTCTTTGGGAGACAAAGCCCACACTTGGGAGAAGAGTCTTTCAAGGGATTCTATCACTACTTGGGATGACTACAAGAAAGCTTTCCTTACCAAGTTCTTCTCTACATCAAGGACTGCCAAGCTAAGGAATGAGATCTCTGGATTCACTCAAAAGAATTTTGAGAACTTTGGAGAAGCATGGGAGAGGTTCAACAACTACATTTCTCAGTGCCCTCATCATGGCTTTGGAGAGTCTGCTTAGTACCTTCTACAGAAGAGTTTTGCCTAAGTATAGATGTCAACTTGACACTGCAAGCAATGGATCCTTCTTGGGCAGAACTGAAGATGATGATTTGGAGCTTGTAGAGAACATGGCCAAGAGTGATTCAGTCTACAATGATGATTATGATAGGAGCAACAGAGGCAGTGGAGGTGAAGATCAGAACACTAAGAAAGAGTTGAAAGCCTTACAAGACAAGATTGATCAGCTCATCTCAGCTGGAGCTAAACAAGAGAAGGTTAACTTTGTTGGTGAGCAGAGCCAAGGAGGGAATGTTGTGGTTAATGAGGTTGATGGTATAGAAGGACATGAAGAGTTGTGCTTCATCAACAACAATGGTACTTGGTACAAGAAAGAACCAAATTTTCAGTACAACAACTACCAACAAAGGTCCTATTATAACAACCAACAAGGAGGATTCCAACAAAAGCAGAACACTCAGCAAGGGAGCTATCCACCTAGGTAAAACACCCCTCCTGGTTTCAACAACCAAGGAAATCAGTCTACTCAAGCTCAAGGCAGCTCTTCTCAAGCTCCTACTTCTGAATCCAATGTGGATTCCATGTTCAAGGAACTCTTGGATTTCCAGGTCAAAAATGAGAAGACAATGGTGTATGAGTTCAAGAACATTCACTCCAAGATCGATGGTAGCTACAATGAGCTCAACAACAAGATTAGAGCTTTAGAGAACGAGTTTGCCTCCATGAATTCTCAGCCAAGTCGCCAACAAGGATCATTACCTGGAAAAGCTGAGCAAAACCCGAAGGAGACAATAAAAGCAATCACCCTCAGGAGTGGTAGAGAGTTACCTCCTAGAACTCTCACCAAGGATGGTGAGAAACAAGGTGGGGAGGTTGCCATCAACATAAATGATGATGTGGTGATTGTAGATGAGAAAGTCAATGATGAAATCTTGGAGAAGATAGTAGAAGCTAAGGGTAAAGGAAAAGTTGGAGAAGAGAAGAAAACAGTTAACGATGGCGAAGTTCTTACTCCAACAAAAGAAACCTTTTTTAATTCTCCACCCTATGAGCCAAAGCTACCTTTCCCTAGAAGATTTAAGAGGCAGCTGCTGGAGAAGTACAAGGCTCTCTTTGAAAAACAAATGAGTGAAGTTCAGATTACGATGCCCATCATTAATGCTTTCATGCTGGTACCTCAATATAGTAAGTTCTTGAAGAATGCTGTAGCTGAAAAGAAGAAAGAGATGGAGGGTATGATGATCCTTACTCACGAATATAGTGCAATCATTCAGAGGTTAGATGTTCCTAAAAAGCTTGAGGATCCAGAATGCTTTACACTGCCTTGTACCCTTGGACCCATGGTGTTTGAGAAGTGCTTATGTGACCTTGGAGATAGTGTCAGCCTCATGCCTTTGTCTGTTGCAAAGAAGCTTGGATTCACTCAATATAAGAAGTATAGACTCTCCTTGGTGCTAGCTGATAGATCAGTAAAGTACTCTGTTGGTATCCTAGAAGATCTCCCCTTGATGGTTGGTAACTGTGAGATCCCTACTGATTTCGTTGTGTTGGAGATGGGAGAGGAAGCAAAAGACCCTTTGATCTGGAAGACCATTTCTAGCCACTACGGGAGCTATTGTGAATGTTAGATAAGGGAGGATTGATCTTCATCTTGGAAAAGAGAACATCCTCCACTTTGACATTAAAGAGGTGATGAAAATGCCAACCATTCAGAGTCAAGCTTTTTACATAGAGGAAATGGATGCTCTAGCTGATGAGCTTCTTGAGGAGTTAGCACTTGAAGACCCTCTCCAGCATGCTTTGACAATAGATGGGAAAGTTCAAGTGATTGAGAACAAGGAGAGTGCTGTCTACACAAGGATGCTGAATTCACACAAACCAATTGTTTGTGAAGATCAGTTTGAGGAGCTGCCACAAGTAGTTCATCATGTAGCTTCAGCTACTCAACATGAAGAAAATCAGCAAGATGATTGGAGTGAGCTCAAAGCACCTAAATGGGAGCTTAAACCTCTTCCCCTTGGTGTAAGGTATGCTTTTCTTGGCTCTAACAATACCTAACCTGTCATAGTGAGTAGCCTACTCAATGAAAATGAATTGTCTAAACTTTTAATTGAACTTAAAAATATAGAAAAGCAATTGGCCACTCACTTGAAGACATAAAAGGGATATCACCTTCTTTGTGCATGCATAGGATACATCTTGAGGATGAATCTATGACTTCTATTGAACATCAAAGAAGGTTGAATCCCAACTTGAAGGATGTTGTAAAGAAAGAGATTCTCAAACACTGAGATGCTGGAGTTATATACCCAATCTCTGATAGTAAATGGGTATCTCCTGTGCATGTTGTCCCAAAGAAAGGTGATATCACTGTCACTAAAAATGATAAGGATAAATTAATATCAACTAGAACCATAACAGGCCATAGGATGTGTATTGATTACCGAAGACTTAACCCAGCCTCTAGAAAAGACCATTTTCCATTACCTTTCATTGATCAAATGCTAGAGAGGCTTGCAAACCATCCTTATTATTGTTTTCTTGACGGGTACTCGGGATTCTTCCAAATCCCCATACATCCAAATGATCAAGAGAAGACAACTTTCACATGCCCTTATGGTACCTTTGCTTATCGAAGAATGCCATTCGGGTTGTGTAATGCTCCAGCTACCTTTCAAAGGTGCATGATGTCAATCTTCTCTGACCTAATTAAGGATGTAGTGGAGGTATTTATGGATGATTTCTCGGTGTACGGATCTTCTTTCTCTGCTTGTTTGTCTAATATATGAAGGGTCTTACAGCAATGTGAAGATACAAACCTTGTTCTTAACTGGGAGAAATGCCATTTCACGGTGAATGAAGGGATTGTATTGGGGCACAAGATCTCAGAGAAGGGTATTGAGGTAGACAAGGCCAAGATTGAAGTGATGGTTGGGTTGGCTCCACCAAAGACAGTCAAAGACATTAGGAGCTTCCTTGATCATGCTGGATTCTATAGAAGGTTCATCAAGGACTTCTCTAAGATTGCTAGACCGTTAACCAAGCTGTTGTGCAAGGAAGCTACCTTTAGCTTTGATGAAGAGTGTCTTGAAGCCTTTAAGAAGCTGAAGAGTGAGTTCATTAGTGCTCCCATTGTTCAACCACCAGATTGGGATCTTCCCTTTGAGATCATGTGTGATGCTAGTGACTATTCTGCAGGAGCAGTTTTGGGTCAAAATAAAGACAAGAAGACACATGTGATATGTTGGTGTCAAAATCGGTCATGACGGAATCAATGGCTAAAAGTTTCTGTAAAAATAAAAATACGTTTTATAAGACTCAAGAAGTCGTTTTAAAAAACTCGATAAGTCGTTTTATAAAACTCAATAAGTCGTTTTATAAAACTCGAGAAGTCGTTTTATAAAACTCGCTAAGTCGAGAAATCGTTTTATAAAACTCGAGAAGTCGTTTTATAAAACTCGAGAAGTCATTTTATAAAACTCGAGAAATCGTTTTATAAGACTCGAGAAGTCGTTTTATAAAACTCGAGAAGTCGTTTTATAAAACTCGAGAAACCATTTTATAAAACTCAAGAAGTCGTTTTATAAAACTAGAGAAATTGTTTTATAAGACTCGAGAAGTTGTTTAATAAAACTTGAGAAGTCGTTTTATAAAACTCGAGAAATTGATTCATAAAACTCTAAAAGAAATCCACGGAAAACTTGGTAGTCGTTATCTCGGAAAAACGAAACAAACGTCGATTACACGATCGTCCGAGTTAAGCACAAAACCGCGAAAAAATGAAACCGCCGTAAAACGAGAGCTAGTCCCGAGACGACTAGCTCACCGTAAAACGCGAACTAGTCTCGTCACGACTAGCTCTCCGAACGGCGAGCTAGTCTCGTCACCACTAGCTCGCCGAACGGCGAGCTAGTCCCGTCCCAACTAGCTCACCATTCGGCGAGCTAGTCCCTTCCCGACTAGCTAGCCAAACGGCGAGCTAGAAGCTTCCCGGGTAGCTCGCCGAACAGCGATCTGGACCGGTCCGGTTCGGTTCGCCGTACGTCGAGCCGACCATCCCGATCCTTGATCTCCCAAGTCCCCGATTCAAGGTTTACGTCCTTCGATGCGATCATGTTCCGAACTACGGTCGAAATGTCTCCTGTTTCGTCTCGATCCGTCCTATCGTTCGATGTTTACGATAAAAACCGTAAAACTTCGTTTTCTCGAAAAGGACTCGAGGTAATCGTATAAAACAGCAACGGTTAAACGAAACACCGAACATTTCCTAAACTATACGATTTATTCGAGATTTTTCATAAAAATCGTAAAAAACGCGTTTTTAATAAAGAACGTCGAGTGAATCGTAAAAACGGCAACGATTAACCGAGAAACGAACATAGCTAAACTTTATGATTAACTCGGGGAATTTACTAAAAACGCCATTGGATCAGGAAACGACCTCGTCTAAAAGTCGTAAGACGGTTTCGTCGCAAAATGGTTCGAAAGTTCCTAAAACGCGATAAAAGCCTATCTCGCGACTTTAACAAAGTTTAACTTGAAGATGCGACGACGTTTTGTCGATTTACTCGCAGAAAGAAGAAAACAGTCAAACTTGAAGATAAATGTCAAGTTTGAGGATAAATAGAACATTTCCGCGGGATAAAAGGAAAGATAAAGATAAATGGAAGATTCCCGATAAACTCGAATCTGGGCGAAATGGAAAGAATAAACCACCTAGGAAGGGAGTATATAAGCAAGAGGCATAGGGCATAAGCAAAGGATGAAATTTCAGAGCTCTCATCTGAGACTTTTACAACTTTTGTAGACTTAGAATTTTCCGCACTTAGAACTTAGGCTTTGTTCTCGACAAGTTCAGTTTCTATGACTGGCGCTCAATTACTAGACGAACTCGCCCATGCATTTCGATCTCTTGTCAAGCTCAATCAACTGAACTACGTTCGACTTGATCCTCGAAAGGGGTACATAGGCAGCCTTTCATAAGGTTCAGTCCGAAATCAATCAAACCTTTTTTCTTATCTTTTTCCGTCTTTCGTTATCGAGCTGCGACTCGACTAGATTTAGGGTTTTATGTTTGTAACTCGCTGATGGCCCCTGCGGCCAAAGTCTTTATAATTCCTTGTAATGATCGCAACGCTCTTACGCTAATCGGAAATAAGATAAACTTTCTCTATAAATTCGTTTTATTACGTTTTTCATATTTTCCCGCATTTATTTGGTTACTTGTCGTTGGCTTTCGTAGAGATCCGGTTCCTCTGGAAAATTAGGGTTTTCCTAAGTTTCCTTATTTAATGGAAATCGACAAGGGTGAATTTCGGTTCTCACAGTTTGGCACTAGAAGGAGGGGGGGGGGGTCGGATTACTCTTACTCATAGCCGAAAAATGCTTGATCAAAACGATGTCTTGATATATGAAAGACAAAGTCACAACTCGCAAAAACACTGGTAAAACAACTCTAGAAGCGACTGCTCCTATAGCCAACACTCACACAAACGCTGTAGTAATTAATAAAATTGAAAGTTTAATCGCGACTCTTCACCACGAAAAGAGCATGAAACGAGCTCGTGATTTCTCCGTTTAAACAAAAGGAATGCGATAAAACCAATCAAACCCCGTAACCAAATCGGAGAAATCTCAACGTGTGAAGGTTTGACCAGCTCGCCCAATGGCGAGTTGGACACGATTCTCAGGATCCTAAGCCTGATCCTACCAATCTCGATCGTACAGTTTTTTGTTTCGTCTCAATCGGACTTTCCGTTGAGATTCTACGACGAAAACAAGTCAACTCGACGAATCGAGATCACCCGCGCCAAGCGTCTTAGCACGCCGAACATAGAGCTAAACCAAGCTGGCTTAGCTCGCCGAACATAGAGCTAAACCAATCATCTTAGCTCGCCGAACGTAGAGCTAAACCAAGCTGGCTTAGCTCGCCGAACATAGAGCTAAACCAAGCGACTTAGCTCGCTGAACGTAGAGCTAAACCAAGCTGGCTCAGCTCGCCGAACGTAGAGCTAAACCAAGCTGGCTTAGCTCGCCAAACGCAGAGCTAAACCAAGCGTCTTAGCTCGCCGAACGTAGAGCTAAACCAAGCTGGCTTAGCTCGACGAACGTAGAGCTAAACCAAGTGTCTTAGCTCGCCGAACGTAGAGCTAAACCAAGCTGGCTCAGCTCGCCGAAGCTAAACGAAGCGTCTTAGCTCGCCGAACGTAGAGCTAAACCAAGCTGGCTTAGCTCGCCGAACGTAGAGCTAAACCAAGCTGGCTTAGCTCGCCGAACGTAGAGCTACACCAAGCGTCTTAACTCGCCGAACGTAGAGCTAAACCAAGCTGGCTTAGCTCGCCGAACGTAGAGCTAAACCAAGCGTCTTAGCTCGCCGAACGTAGAGCTAAACCAAGCTGGCTAGCTCGCCGAACGTAGAGCTAAACCAAGCGTCTTAGCTCGCCAAACGTAGAGCTAAACCAAGATGGCTTAGCTCGCCGAACGTTGAGCTAAACCAAGCGTCTTAGCTCGCGGAACGTAGAGCTAAACCAAGCTGGCTTAGCTCGCCGAACGTAGAGCTAAACCAAGCGTCTTAGCTCGCGGAACGTAGAGCTAAACCAAGCGTCTTAGCTCGCGGAATGTAGAGCTAAACCAAGCGTCTTAGCTCGCCGAACGTAGGGCTAAACCAAGCGTCTTAGCTCGCTGAACGTAGAGCTAAACCAAGCTGGCTTAGCTCGCCGAACGTAGAGCTAAACCAAGCGTCTTAGCTCGCCAAACGTAGAGCTGAACCAAGCGCCCAGCTCGCCCAAGAGGCGCTGACTTTGCCCCAAGGGTTCTTACCATCCAGATCGCCACGCGGCGAGCTGAAAGGGTTCAACCGACTCGCCCTACGTCGAGCTGAACAAATCCCCGAGTTTCTCTCTCGAGTGTTGATCACGCTGATTCTCGTTTCATCTCAATCGGAATTTCCATCGGGATTTTACGATAAAACTGCAAAGACTTGTTTCTTCGTATAAGTTCAAATCAATCATCTAAAACGGAAACGGTCGACTTAACACCAAAGTTGCCTAAACTATACGAGAGATCTGAACTCTCTAACCGCAATCCGGTTTTACAAAACTCTGCCATGATAAGTCGAAAACATCCAATCATAAACACATGGTTGATTTTTCAATATACAAAGCGCACCTAGTCGGTTAAATAAAACCAGCAGTACGAAGAAACAAGAACATGAACTCCGATGGTTAAGTCTTGCTGGTAATTCGTCAAAGAACGGTAAGTCAAAAGACAAAGAACGAAGAATAGACAATCCCAAATCATCAATAAAGTTAAGGTATGACCGATTTGAAAATTTTATTAGACCTCTAATTTCTCCTAGGTAAGAAATGAAAACGTTTTGTAAACTGCCGTAAAACATAGAGAACTTTTAATTTAGGTGGTAGTCTAGCATGCTAAGTCGTAAGCAATTTTTGTCTATCTCGATTTATTGTTCTCTAACCATTCAGGCATAACTCGCAAACCGATTCAATCTCTCGTACAACCGAGAAACGATCGTCACATACTCGAGCGTACTCATTTCCTAAAAGAAAGAAGGAGCTAGAGACGCTGACGCCGTCTTAAAAGAAAACTCTCGCAAAAATAAGCAGAAAAATATTCGGACAATGTGACGTCTTGTCAGAATCATATCAAAAGCAAACGGCAATATAAGAACCGTCTAAACGATGTCTGGATATATGAAAGACAAAGTCGAAACTCGCAAAAACACTGGTAAAACAACTCTAGAAGCGACTGCTCCTATAGCCAATAATCACGCAAACGATGTGTGGGAACCGAAATCCACCTACTGTCAAATAATCGTAAATAAGGAAAGTTAGGAAAACCCTAATTTTCCAGAGGAACCGGATCTCTGCGAAAGCCAACGACAAGTAACCAAGAACGCGATTAATATGAATAAATTGAAAGATATAAAAATAAAAACGAGATTGAAAGCAAGAAGGATTCTTATTCCGAATTTGCGTAAGAACGGTTACAACGAGAGTTGCCTTAGCTGCGTGAGCCGTCGGCGAAATTCCTAGTTCTAACAATTTAAGACTAAAACCCTAGTTGAGACGCAGCTCGATAACAAAAACGGAAAATTGCCTAAATGCTAAGTTTGGTGGTGAAAGTTCTGAAAACTCGTCTGTCTTGCTTCTGCCCTAGACCTCTTATTTATATACTCCTCGCCTTGTCCATCCGGTCTTTCCATTTCGCCCAGATTTGACTATATCGGGAATTTTCCATTTTTCTCGATCATTCCTTTTCTTCCGCGGAAATCTTCTACTTTTCTTCAAACCTTCCTTTTATCTTCAAACTTGACTTTTATTTTCCTCCTGCGAGTAAACCGTCAAAACGTTATCAAATCTGCGGGTTAGATTCCGTTAAGATCGCGAGATGGGTTTTTATCGCGTTTTAGACCCTTCCAGGCCGTTTTTGCGATAAATCCGTTTTCCGACTTTTTACGGGATCGTTTCCTGATCTGATGTCGTTTTTAATAAATTCCTCGAGCTAATCGTAAGGTTTTACGATTTACTCGACTTTTTAATTAAAAATGCTTTTTTTTTACGATTTACTCGACGTTTTTATTAAAAACGCGTTTTTTACGATTTCGACGAGAAATCTCGAATAAATCATATGTTTTAGGCAATGTTCGGTGTTTCATCAACCGTCGCCGTTTTATAGGATTTCTTCGAGTTCTTTATCGAGAACGCGAAGTTTTACGGTTTTTATCGTAAAACTCGAACGATAGGTCGGATCGAGATGGAACGGGAGATGTTTCGGCTATGGTTCAGAATGCGACCGTGTCGAAAGACGTAAGTTTCGAATCGGTAATGCGGGAGACCGAGGCTCGGGACGTCCAGGAAGTTTCTAGTTCGCCCTTCGGCGAACTAGTCGAGTGATCCTAGTTCGCCTATCGGCGAACTAAGTCGGCCTGGATTAGTTCGCCGATGGGCGAACTAGTCGAGCATCTCCTAGTTCGCTCATTGGCGAACTAAGCCGGGCCGGCTTAGTTCGCCAATGGGCGAACTAGTCGAGTGTCTCCTAGTTCGCGTTTTACGGCTGTTTCGGTTTTTTTTTACGGTTTCGTAAAACGATTCTCGAGTTTTATAAAACGATCTTCGAGTTTTATAAAACGATCTTCGAGTTTTATAAAATGATTCTCGATTTTTTTAAAACGATTTCTCGAGTTTTATAAAACGATTTCTCGAGTTTTATAAAACGATTTCTCGAGTTTTATAAAACGATTCTCGAGTTTTATAAAACGATTTATCGAGTTTTATAAAACGATCTTCGTGTTTTATAAAATGGCTTCTCGAGTTTTATAAAACGATCTTCAAGTTTTATAAAACGGCTTCTCGAGTTTTATAAAACGGCTTCTCGAGTTTTATAAAACGATTTCTCGAGTTTTATAAAACGATCTTTGGGTTTTATAAAATGGCTTCTCGAGTTTTATAAAACGATTCTCGAGTTTTATAAAACGATCTCTCGAGTTTTATAAAACGATTCTCGAGTTTTATAAAATGATTCTCGAGTTTTATAAAATGATTTCTCGAGTTTTATAAAACGATCTTCGGGTTTATAAAACGACTCCTCGGGTTTTATAAAACTATTCCTTTCGTATTTTTGCGGGGAGTTTTGGCCGTTGATTCCGTCGTACCGATTTTGACCCCAACAGTTAGCCCCCCAGCTCGTAAGAATCTTGAGCCTTTAGCGTAAGGTTCTTGCGAGTGGTTAACCAGTTTTAGTTAAGTTAGGCGGAATTAATGGTCGGAAAGGTCCGTTGAAAGTGATCTTTCCACTTTCCAGGGAGTGGAAAGCGTTTAAGATTAGGGCTGCGCCTTGTGAAGGCTGCCTACGTACCCTTTTGACGGGATCAAGCCTTTCGTAGTTCGTTTCAGAATTAAGGTTCGTATGACCTGTTTCCTAGCAAGACCTTTACGGTCTAGTTATATGTCGTGTAGGAATTATCGAGCATATTGATGTCGATGGCATCCGGACCTTTGCCGGCCTTGAGACTAGCCTCGTAGGCCGTTTGGTCTGGCCGAGCGTGGCCGTTATATTTTTCGGACTGGCCGTGTGCGGCTCTTAGTCCCTGCCACTTTAAGAGCGTGTTTTTATTCGTATGAATGTAGCGGGAAGAATATGAGTTGATATTGAGGGAGGTCCGCGAGTTGTCGTCTCGCATTCCTTTTTCCCTTAGTGTATCGCCTTGTTCGTTTGCTCGTTTTAGGATGTTTAGTAAATCGAGTGATCGTTTAGATATAGATGAAGAGACATGCCTTTAGGATCTTGATTCATGCCTTGAGACGTTAGCGACCAGTGTGCTGGGTTTAGGGCAAGACCTAGGTTTACTTTCGGATTGAGGCTAAGCGATGACTAGTCGGCTTTCGTTTTGCCTGTTGCGATTTTAACCTGATTCCATACCGATTTAGAATCCGCGATAGGTTCTCGGCTTATATGATTCGTCTGGTTGGAACCGAGCATCTCACCGGGAACAATTTCTAAGTTGCCCGGAAGTGCTGACCAAAAATTTGGATTTCTTTTATAGCGCTATTACCCTTGTGTCGGGTGTTCGAGAGCTATCTCTGCGAGATAACTTAAGTTTGTTTAGGACTGTTGCGAGTTCGTTGTGATCAGCAACAAACTATTTTTAAGTGATAGATGTTTATGTAGTTTGGGCCTTCGCGAAGGATACGTACGTTTTTGCGTATTTTATAGTCGCGAACAGACTGTTAGGTCTTCCAAGAAAATGACTTTATCGAGGAAGGTATTTGTGTCGAAAAACTAATCTCCGGGCGTCTGCGACGTCTCGCAGTGCCGAAAGTTGGTTTTTATTTTATATGCCGCGTTTCGTGTTCGGAACGTTTGCGGGCTCGAAGATGTTGCGCGGTGTTGCGAGGGTTTTGTCTTAACCCTGCTTTGCAGGAACACTTTGGTTCGTTTGCGTATATTCGCAATTAAAACTAACATTCCTGTTTGGATGTTAGNCGTTTCGTGTTCGGAACGTTTGCGGGCTCGAAGATGTTGCGCGGTGTTGCGAGGGTTTTGTCTTAACCCTGCTTTGCAGGAACACTTTGGTTCGTTTGCGTATATTCGCAATTAAAACTAACATTCCTGTTTGGATGTTAGGTAGTTTTATGATTTGTGCTAGAGCAATTAGGACCGAGAGGTCGCGTAAGTTGTTTCCTCGAAACGAAGGATTTTTCGTTACGGTCCTTTGTGAAGTGTTGACCTTCCGAGATTCGTACGGCTTTAGGAGCTCTGGTACGAGTGTTTTCTTATACGTCGGATTTTGTAGGCAACTTGCTTCGGGAGTAGAGTGAATCGCGAAAATACAGAACTTAGCCAATTTTCGACATGTTTGTATTATCCGCTGAACGTATTGGCTTGGCGTGAAGGTTGTGTTCAGCCACACAACCAAAGTCGTATTTGGTAGAGGATTAGACCACGACACTTTCGCGCTATCGAAAAGGTCGAGTCGGTCTGTAAACTTGGCATTGAAGTGAAGCGCGCTCGGACAATAGCCAAGTAGCGTTTGTCGAGCTTGATATGCCAAGTATTCCCGTGGTTATTGAAAACGTTTTTCCATTGTAGGTTTGATTTATACGATGAAAGTTTCGTATAAACTTTCCTTTGTATGGAAGTTGTTTTTTTTTTTACTCGAGGTAGACAGATCCTAAGAAGCTCGATGCAGAGCCCGTGCGGAGTCGTTTGCGGGGCGGTCTCATTCTCGGATGTAAACGGGAGGAATGAGAGCGGATGCTCGTGAACCGATGGGCTAAAGAGTGAGATCTTTCAGATCGTGTCGCGAGGAGGCAAAGTTTAGATTGGCCGCCCAGTGCCGGATTGTATAGCATGGTTTTTGCTATAAGGAAAGTACTTTTCACAAAACCTGTTACGTTTAGTTTCGAGAGTTACTTCGTTATGACATGATCCTGACTATACGAAGGATTTCTCACGGAAGCAACGGGAGATGAATTTAGTAAATCGACGCGACGCATTGGGTTAACAATATTTCCGCAGATTTTTCGAGAAACCTTTCCGATTAGTTTTTGATTCTTCGGTGATGGTTTTTTCGGAGTCACTCGCGGAGTTTTACCAAAAATTATTTCACCGAGATTTTGTCGCAAAATGTTTCAGCGGGTTTCTCGGACGGAATGAATCACATGATCAGCAATAGGATCAGTCAGCGAGAAGGGAGGACGTGTTCTCTATTGCTGCTTTGTGTTCTCGATTTTTCTTTCGCCGCAAATGTTCTTGACATTATTCCATGACTCACTTGGTTTGACGGAAAATGAGATCAATGCTTTGATGCCTAAAGATTTCGACTCTTATACTTGTTTTATCAAGTTTGAGAAGATTTTTATGACCTCGGCAAATAATCGAGTTTCGCTCTGAAGTTTCGCAGAGATTTTCTAACCGCATGATTGCGACGAGAGATGCTGTATATTCCTCGAGATTATTTCCCAGACAGTTTGGATCAGTCTTTAGCACTTAGACGGTTTTTAGATTGTCGTTTGCTTTTGGGATGATTTCGACGAGGCGTTGCATCGTCCGAATATTTTTCCGC